>ML351692.1:430-19655 GCA_005239505.1 Nicotiana paniculata | reverse complement strand
TTTTTTTTTTTTGGGGGGGGTGTGGGGGGGGGGGGGGGTTAAATGCCAATGAAATCACTTTCATATGTTCATCTCGTGACTATAACTCTATTTTCTGTACAGATAGGTCCCACTCACCATATCAATTGTACTACTCTTATCGGTTGACAATATTTCATCACTTATTACTGCCTCCTGCGTACATATAATATTGCTATAAATTTATTTAAGCATTACTTTCACCCATTTCAATGAACAATTTACCACTCGATAATTAGATTAATCAACTATAATTGAATGTATTGACAAAAAAGAAGAAGCTATAACTGAACGCAATTACGTTGCATATATACGATTTTAATGTTCAAAGCTACATTAGATTACAAGTCATTACTTTGAATCATTTTATGTGTCATTCTTCATCAGCAATAACAACATATCGAGTGTGGTCCCACAAGTAGATTTTGGAAAAGGTAATCCCTCCGATTCAGAATAAGTGATTTTTTGATATTTTTGTAGTCCAAAATAAGTATTTTTTTTAGATTTTAAGAATGAATTAATTATTTTTTCCTATATTGCCTTTGGAGTAAATAATGTTGAAGTACGTGTTGAGAGTTTTTATGCGAAGAGATAATAAAGGTTAATATGGTCAATTTTATTGCTAATTAATGTTAAAAGGTGAATTTCTTAATATGTGTGAAAATAACCAAAAAATCATTTTTCTGGACCGAAGAGAGTAATGTTTATGCATACCTTACCCCTGCATTGTGAGGTTAAATAAATTGTTTCTGATAAACCTCGGCTCAAGAATATGACGTTCTTCTTTGAGCTTAACTTTTATGCATTGTATGTCTAATTTTTTTTTTTATTTTATAAAAAAGTAGATTAATTGGTACAATGAAAACATATATTTTTTCTTCCTTTGAAAACCAAAAAAAAAATGTATCATAAGATTGGATCTAATAAATACCATCATTCCAATTGTTTTCACTCATTTCACATGAGTTTCCACAAGTAAATTGAAGTGCAAAATTTTGAGAAAAATATTAAAACAGAAAAGACTTACCTCCAGTCCTTGTTCCTACGCTCCATTCACGAGCCTTATTAATTTATGTAATTAAAGACCAAAGTATTTATCTTTCCAACGAATTAATTCATCATTGCCAACCTCATTTCTCAATGAACAAGAACACAAGTGAAAAATTCAAGAAAAAGTGAACCATTTTCTATTAATTTTATTCTGTCTATTATTCTGAGAAAGTATCTTGGTTTTGACATTCAAATGGAAAGTTAAAGCACAAAGAACAAAAAGAAAAGCTTCTACTACTACTACTACTACTATAGATTCTGACTAACAGCTTGCTTTCATTTAAAATTACTCCCTTTTGACCCTAAGTTCTAACTCTCCTTATTTCAAACCTTGCGACCTCCATTTTTTTAATCCCTTTTTTCAGAACCCCACATTGCTTTTGCCAGACACCATTCTTGGGAATTTGACTCTTTTTCTCACTTTCTTCACTCCTATATATATACACATGCGTTCTCATTTTATTGTCAGTGTGCATTTCTTTTTTCTTTTTCTTTTTTTGTTTTTCACTTTAAGCTTGTGCTAAGCTGCTGCTCTATCCAAAAGCTTAAGTTTTTGTGAGGTTTTGATTTAAAGTTTTGAGCTTTAGATTACCTTTTTTGTGCTTCAGGGTGTTTCAGAGTCTTTAAAATAGTTTAAAGTTGTCAACTTTAGATTCTTGAAGCTCCTTTCTTCTTCTTATGTGACTACAAAAGCTTAGTTTTGGTGAGGTTTTAAATTAAAGGTTTGAGCTTTAGATTTCCTTTTTGTGGATTTGAGGGTGTTTTGAGTCTTTAGAATAGTTTAAAGTTTTAAACTTTAGATTCTTGATGCTCATTTATTCTTCTTATGTGACTACAAAAGCTAAGTTTTTGTAAGGTTTTGAATTTGAGGGTGTTTCAGAGTCTTTACAATAGTTTAAAGTTTTGAACTTTAGATTCTTGATGCTCATTTCTTCTACTTATGTGACTACAAAAGCTAAGTTTTTGTAAGGTTTTGAATTTGAGGGTGTTTCAGAGTCTTTAAAAATAGTTTAAAGTTTTGAACTTTAGATTCTTGATGCTCATTTCTTCTACTTATGTGACTACAAGAGCTAATTTTTTGTGGGGTTGTGGGGGTTTTCAAGAGTCTTTGAAATGGTTAAAGTTTTGAGCTTTAGGTTCTTGAAAATGGAGTGGAGGGGGATTTTGTTTTTGGGTTTCTTGGTTGGTATGTTTCTGCTGTCAGAAGTCACTGCTGCTACTTCTCTTGTTGAAAATGATAAGCAAGCATTGTTGGATTTTGTTAACAAGTTGCCTCATTTGCACCCTTTAAATTGGGATGCAAATTCTCCAATTTGCAAGAACTGGACTGGAGTGACTTGTAGTGAAGATGGGTCTAGAGTAATAGCACTAAGGTTACCTGGGGTTGGGTTCAATGGTCCAATTCCTAATAATACTCTTAGCCGTTTGACTGCATTGCAGATCTTGAGCCTTAGATCTAATGGTATTATTGGTGCCTTTCCTATGGATTTTAGCAACCTCAAAAACTTGTCTTATCTTTATCTTCATTACAATAGTTTCTCAGGTCCTCTGCCTTTGAATTTCTCTGTTTGGAAAAACCTTACTAGTCTCAACTTATCGTACAACAGATTCAATGGCACTATTTCTAGCTCAATTTCTGGTTTGAGTCATCTTACATCCTTGAATCTTGCTAATAACTCACTTTCTGGTAACATTCCTGATTTGCATTTGCCCGACTTGCAGCTACTGAATTTGTCAAACAATAATCTTATAGGTAAAGTGCCAAAATCACTTCAAAGATTTCCGAAGAATGTGTTCATTGGTAATGATGTGTCTTTACTTGACTATACTGTTTCAAATTCTCCTGTTGTTGTTTCTCTGCCTGAGCAACAAAATCCAAAATCCAAGAATGATAGGAAATTGAGTGAGAGGGCTTTGCTTGGGATTATAGTAGCTAGTAGTGTAATTGGGATTCTTGGATTTTGTTTCTTGTTGGTTGTTTGTTGTTTACGAAGAAAAAAAGAAGATGGTTTATTTCCTGGTAAGATGGAGAAGGGAGATATGTCTCCCGAGAAGGCGATTTCCCGGAGTCAAGATGCTAATAATAGATTAGTTTTCTTTGAGGGTTGTAACTATGCATTTGATTTAGAAGATTTGCTTAGAGCTTCGGCTGAGGTATTGGGAAAAGGCACATTTGGTATGGCGTATAAAGCAATATTAGAAGATGCTACCACAGTGGTTGTGAAGAGGTTGAAGGATGTAGGTGCCGGGAAGAAGGAGTTTGAGCAACAAATGGAGGTGGTTGGAAGCATAAAGCATGAAAATGTCGTTGAGCTTCGAGCATATTACTATTCGAAAGATGAGAAGCTTACTGTCTCTGATTATTTCAGTGAGGGTAGTGTTGCTGCAATGCTCCATGGTATTTCACTTTATGCACTCGCAAAATTTCATAGTTTTTAACTTTTAAACTCTGTCAATTTGTTTATTAAAATTTGTGGGCATATTCATATTGCTTTATTGTTTGCTTTGAATAGGTATATTAGTTAGTTTTGCAGATATGATTGTTAAAACCAGTTCTTTGCTATCCTTTAAGTGATATCTCACAATTCCGACATGTTAAAGGCCAGCCGGTGCACCAGGCATCCTATGATGTAGGCAACCTACCCTAATGCAAGCATTGGTGGTTGTTCCCACGGCTCGAACCCGCGACCGATAGGTCATATGGAGACAACTTTACCGTTGCTCCGTGGCTCCCATTTAACATATAGCGATCACACATGTTGATTCAGTGAATTGAAGAACATACAGCAAATCAGAAAGGCATAGAATCTTCTAATCTAAAAGGCCAACTAATATAATTTGTTGTGTTATGGTAGGGACAGAGATGTAAGTGGGAATCCACCGAGGTATATTGTAGGTTCCATATATTCTCTTTCCAGCTTAATAGTTAGGTGTACATAACAAAAGGTGAGGTGATCCTAACATGTGGTTTAAGCATCTCTGTGGGGCAGTGAACTCCTTTCTCACAACATATTTAACTATACAATATACAAATCTTTGTCACTTTTCTTTTGTCACTAGTCTTTCATTTCATCCACTACTTGATTGAACTATTTCATAGCATGTGGATAATCATTTCTGATTTCTGTTCCCTTTTATGGCAAGTCAAAATAATTCATGATTTTGTCGAGAAGCTTACTTTTTTCCTAAGTCTTTGTCCATCAAGCAAATATATATGATGTCAAATCTCATGAATAGCTAAGCTTTTTAGATAACTAGTAGGACCTGATTTAATTAAACAGTAGTCTAGAATAGTGAATCCTAAGCTATTGTCAACCTTATTCTGTATAGAATCTTTTACGAACATCACGACAGAATTCTTTGTGGTTATGTTGCTTTTTTACTCCCCCAATTTTGGTGTTAGAGCTAGGAGTTCTGTTGCTTTTCTCAAACCAAATGGAGTGAAATGAGAACTTGTAGAAAGTCAATGGTCATCTCCTTTTGGTGTATTTTAGTTATGGTAACCTAATATTTCATCTGAGTGTAATTGTGTAGCTTTCGACTAAGATGATGAGTTGTGCAATAGATGTTTTAACTTTTAAGTTTCATTGACCAAGGCATACTGGTTTACTCTAATCTTCGGCATGTTAATCACTGATAACTAAAAAAATGAACAAATGAGAAACACAGAGGATTGTATTTCGATCCTTTGCTTCTGCTTATAACGGAATGGTGGTGTTTTGGTCTAATGGGGCACAGATAGGTCACCTAATTACTGAAAATCTTGACTCTGATACATGTTATCTCCTTTTTTATCGTCTTTTAAGGCAATTGGTAATTTGGTATCTTTGTCATCTCTGTTTGATCACTGTATTACCTGTTATTGAGTATTGTTTTTGCTACTGGCTTGTTGATTATCATCTATGAATATACAACTTGTAGGTAAACGGGGAGATAACAGGATCCCTTTAGATTGGGAAACTCGACTTAGGATAGCTATTGGTTCAGCGAGAGGTATTGCTAGAATACATGCCGAGAATGGTGGCAAGCTAGTCCATGGAAACGTCAAATCCTCAAATATCTTTCTGAACTCTAAACAATATGGTTGTGTATCCGATGTTGGTCTGTCATCAATAATGAGCTCGTTAGCTCATCCAGTTGCTCGTGCTGCTGGTTTTCGTGCCCCAGAAATAACAGACACCCGAAAAGCCACTCAACCTTCTGATGTGTACAGCTTCGGTGTGTTGTTATTGGAACTCCTTACAGGTAAATCCCCCGTCCATACAACGAACGGAGATGAGATTATACACTTGGTCCGTTGGGTTCATTCAGTCGTCCGAGAGGAGTGGACTGCTGAAGTATTCGACTTGGAACTATTGAGGTATCCAAATATAGAGGAAGAAATGGTGGAAATGTTACAGATAGCAATGTCTTGTGTGGTAAGGATGGCTGATCAAAGACCAAAGATGTCCGAGGTCGTTAAAATGATCGAGAACGTTCGGCCCACTGGCTTAGACAATCAGCTTTCATCTGAAGGCAAAACAGAAACTTCAACACCAAGAGCAGCCACACCAGTGCCTGAGACACAATCTGATACTCAATGAGCTACTCAAGATCATTTTCTTTGTAGCCATTTTTATTACAGTTTACCATCTTAATTCATGTTTAAATGCTTACTTCACTCTCTCAGTGAACAATATGAATAGTTGTAACCTGATACTAGTTCATGTTTAGAGTGTACCAAAGATACTTTTTTTTAAGGTATTCTTGAAATTGTACTCTGATTATTAATTCTAAGTTCTCTTTCTCACTCTCAAGATATTATCTTTTCCATGTTCTTGATGCAGTGGTCACAAATACATGGTGTGAATGGACAACAAATTCAAGGTTTAGAAAATTCAAAATGTGCGTGCTTTATAAAATATATACCTGAATTAGGTCCAATGTCCATTTTCTTATCGTCGGACAAGATACGTTAAGGAATTACACGTCTACCGCTAAAATAAATTTCATCTGATTGTAGGCTTTAAGTGGATTCCGTGGATGGTGTGCACTAGGGGTGTACATATGTTGGGTTGGTTCGGATTTTTCAATTACCAAACCAAATCAATGGTGTTAGGTTTTTAAATTTATTAACCAAACCGATCTAATAAAGTCGGGTTTTTCATTCTCGGGTTTTTCGGATTTTTCGGATTTTTTCCCGGTAAAGTCTTAATAGCACAATATATGTAACTTGTGCTCCAAATATTTATTTTAATCCTAGTACGATACAACTATATAATATATTTTTCAAGAATATAAAATACTAATATGAGATGAGTCATAACATTGTACTAAAATATTCAATAACATAGATAAAAAAATTGCACAAAGAAAATATTACTAATTAATATACCATTATAAAAATTAACATAATCTAAAAATACAATATAGGTCGTGCTAAAATAAGTACAACTAATAAGTACTATTAATTACACAACTAAGCATTAAAAAAAAAAAATAAACTAGGTTATACATTTTCATTATAAATCAATGCAAAACTAGAAAATAGACATCCAACACTATTATCATTCCTAGTATTGAATTGAATTTCCTTTATTAGCATTAGTATTGATTTGAACTTTATTTGACTTAGTACCTTTATGTGCTATAAAATTTATTGGACCATTCAAGAATGTTAAGTCCAAACTTTAAATAATACTTTTAAAGATAAAACTGTGAACAAGTTTAAGAAATATATATAAATTATATTACAATAAATATTTCTATGCATAATATATTTTTTAAAATTGTATAAATGTAATACCGGGTTGGGGTGGTTTTAGTTTGACTTTTTTTAGTTAAAATCAAACTAAACTAATTACGGTAGTTTTTTTTTCCGACACCAAACCAAATCAAATCAAACTACAATCGAATTTTTTTTTCTCGTTTGACTCGTATTATTGTGTTGGTGCGATTTATCGATTTTCTTTGCACACCCTGTGTACAATGGAATCTTGAGCGTATATTCATTGTTCTCGACTCGAATTATGTATGTAAAGAATTTACTAGACGTTTATATGCGTCCACAAATAAACGGCACTTAACTCGAACAGTACTAACCAATTTCTTTATCAACCTTTGATGATACAGAGTTGTGATCTAACGAAATAGTTTTTTGCTAAGAATTATATGAACCTTGGGCCTTATATATTGGGCTCTTAAGTTGGTTCAAAAATAGGAGAGGGGACCTTTATTTCGATATAATCTTTCGGGATTTTTATACAAACAGCCGATCATATTAATTATTTATTTTTTTCTAGTCATATACATAAATTATACATAATTATATATATTTAATATATAAATTATGTATATAATATACATTCGTTGGCTATTTATAGTTTAAGTTGTAGTGTGGGTGGCTATTTGGGTTAATTCTTCTACTCCGCCCCCCATCTAATAATCAATCCAAAGCCTTTCGGTAGAGAATTTTCTTAGTCATTTAAATGACGAATATATTCACATTTACAACATTAATTAAATCACTTAATCGTCACGCTATGATACTATTAAATACTACAACTAACATCTCCATATAAAGCCAAATTTTTTTTTACTTTAAATTATAACATGTTCTAGAAGCAAAAAAATTTGCGAAAAGAAACAAATAAATTGGACGTATGCTACAGTTATTGAGAAATTAAGGGATCTAAGTGTAAAATGTTCAAACATTTAGGGCGTATCTGTAAGTCGGCCAACAGAGATACGAAAGCCTTTATTAAAACAAGTTCTGAGTTCAACATTATACTGTTCGCTTCTCAGAATCTGAAAATTGCATCTTTTTAGGTCAATCTCTCAGGTAAAATTTTCTTTTCTCTTCTTTCTCTTTCTCTAGTTGTGATTTTTTATACTATGCATGTCTCTCTGCATGTATGTTTCTTCTGTTGGAAAAATTATGTGATACAACAAATTAAACATATAGTATATTGTATTTACCGTTTGTAGCTATACTTTCAGAAAATTACCATTCATAGATATAGTTGGATTTTATAGCAAAGCTACTTGTAGTACTAAAACAAGAAATCAATTATTTTGAACTGCACCCCGTGGCGAAGCCAGGAAGTTCAATAAGGGTGTTCAAATTTTGAATATCCTTAGTCAGCTATGCAAGAGTGTTCAAACGCTATTTTTTTATCAATAATAAGTAATATTTTACTTTATACGTGGCATAATTTTCAGGCGAAGGGTGTTTAGTTGACTACCCTTGGGCCAACATAGCTTCTCCCTGACTGCAACAAAAAAAAAAAAAAGCAACAAGCTCTTGTAGCTTAGTTGGTTAGATCACACGCTTAGTAAGTGAAGATCTTGAGTTCGACTCTTAGTAACAATATTTTATTTTTCTGTATTTTTGTATTTTGCCTTGGTCGTATTTGTTGCTCGAACAAAATATTCATTATGCGTTTGACTACAATTGAAAAATTCCTCTTTCTTTATTTACAGTCAAACCTCTCTATAATAGTTATCCTTTATAACATAACTTCACTATAATAGTCATATTTTCTTTAGAACCAATTATTCATGCTATGTTGTAATATATATTTTCTATAACAACCTAAACATGTCCAGAACAACCGGGGTTGTTATAAAAAGGTTTGACTTGATTTATTATTTATACATCGAGCTGATTTTGGGTTTTTTTACTTATTTTTTGTAGAAGGATTTGGTCGAGGATGGCGTCCAAGAGGATTCTAAAAGAGCTCGAGGATCTTGTGAAAGATCCTCCTGACTTTTGCACTCTTGGTTTGTTTCTAGAACCTTCTTTTCCTTTTACTTTGTCCCGAGGGCTTTGGTTTAATGGCAAGAGCGTAATATGTGAAAATGTGAGTTAAATGCATGTAACAGGTTCAAACATGTAAATGCTTATTTGCAACCGGTGTTTACACCAAACCAATTAATTTAACTTTGGTAGTTAAAAATTGAAGTGAAATGGTTAAGTGATAAATCTGCGTATCAAATACGCATGTTTTGTATTTATTGGATTGATGTAAATATCAAACATGAATCCCCCCATAGATGAAAAGTTGATATTTAAGTGGAGAAGGGTGAAGAGATGGACTTATTATTGCGGAGTTTGGAGTTTTGAACCATGCAACACTAGCCGTTGCAATTCTAGGTGATAAAAAAAATTCTTTTCCTAGTTTGTACTTTTGTTGTTTCTTCTTTTGAATTCGTAGTGACTCTTCATCCTCCCCCCCCCCCCCCCCCCCCAAAGTTAACCGCGCTAAGGTTTATCATTAGGTGCTCTCCTATATTAACTGCTAAGGGAGGTTTTTGTGTGTAGAGGAATCTGTTAAAAATAGTCAATTACCTGTATTTTGTTCTGTATGATTTTGGTTGGACCAAAAATGAGTGCCTTGTGGAGTAAATTAACTTGTTTGGCTTTTTGATGGTGGGGAATGGTCGAATTGATTTGAGATGTAATTTGAAGGTAATGTATGATCTTTTGGTGTATGAATTAGTTTTTCAACCTAAACAAAAAATAATCGACCTTGAACATATTTGTTTGTTTAGGAAGATTGGCAAAAGGAACATATAAGTCCGGTTTGGGTAGGGGAGGCTCCACGGTCAAGGTTCTAATGTTTGAAATGAGGTAAATAGGGTAGACGTACGTTCCTCTTCCCCAGCTTACCATGTCCATGCTCACATCGGTGGAGTCAGGATTCCAAGTTTATTAGATTGGGATTCTAGTTCTTTTAAGTTACTAGGTCCTTAATTAATAATTTCTACATATTTTTAGTGAATTTTTTAAGACAAATATAGGGTTCGGATCAAAGTTACTGGGTTCGTCCGAGCCTATAACATACACATTAGCTCCGCCCTGCATGCCCATGCTTGAGATTTGTTTACGTTCCGGAAAATGGTTATCTGGTTCTTTGTGCTTTTGTGTTTGTGCCTTTTTCTTAGGCAAGTTGCTGTAGGTATACTTGTATTAAGCCTAAATGCCCAAATATCTAGTGAAAATGTGACTAAAGTTGCATTGAAGAGTTCCCTGATTGTTATGCTTTTGCTTCCTGCTGTTTGTATTTAGGTCCAGTTGCTGCCGACAATTTGTTTCACTGGGAAGCAACAATTATTGGTCCGCCTGATAGTCCCTATGCGTGTGGAATGTTTCTTGTTACCATTCATTTTCCTCGTGATTACCCATTTAAGCCACCCAAGGTACTCTTCCTATAGCATAAAGGGCACACAAACTTCTTTATGACTTGCCTGATAGGGCAGTCCGGTGCACTAAGCCTTACTTTGCATTTTTGCAAGAGGCTGTTTTCACGACTCGAACTCGTGACCTCCTGGTCACGTGGCAACAACTTCACCCGTTACGCCTAGGCTCCCCTTCACAGGCTCACAGGCTCCTAATTGTTTAAATTGTGCAAAGGATTCTTTTCACAGAATCAAAGAAGCTATCGTTTTCGTTTTCTTGGCTTGTAAAATTGCAGTATCATTGAGTTAACAAGTATATTTGTTCTTATTAATCTTCTAATGCATGTACAGATATTTAAGCGCATTTGCTAGGGAGAGAACTGCTTACAATTGATATGAATAGTTGGCTGGCTTAGTACATTGGTCTAGAAGAAGTCCAATTTATATGTTAGATTCAGTTGGATAAGTACATTGGTATAGAAGAAGTTCAACAAATATACCAATCAATCGACAACTACACCTTAACTCCAAACTAGTCGGGCGCAGTGGCGGAGCCACATGCACCCAAGGGGGAAAATATGTATATATAATATATAATGATACCCCTTAATAAAAATTCTGGGTCAGCCACTGGTTGGGCGTTCAATGTGAAAAATTTCATTATAGGAGTTGGGTGTCCCCTGAAGAATGTTTTCTGTAATGTCTTTGCATTTTGTTGTTTTTAAAAAAAAAAAATAAACACACACTTTTCCCTGGACAAATTTATATGACAATACGAGATAAATGTGCAGATAGCTTTTAAGACAAAGGTTTTCCACCCAAATATCAACAGCAATGGTAAAATTTGCCTTGACATTTTGAAGGAACAGTGGAGCCCAGCACTTACAATCTCCAAGGTGAAGTTCATTTCCTGTTGTTCCCATTCTGATTTAATCTTTTGTTTTTGCTTCTTATCTATGTGTTTTCTTTTTTTGCTGAGAACGTTGTCAAATGTATTTCAATGGTGGATCGTGAGGACTTTTACGTCGATTATTTAGTTCTTGTTCTAAACTAACATAAGTGAGCCAAACATAAGAGATTAAATTACATTTACCTAATGAAACTCTTGCATCAGTTGAATTTCTCCTCTTTTTTCTTTTTTGGTACTGATGGTGTTCGAGTTAAGATGTTCACACATCGACTATTAACACTGGGTACATGGAGAAAGAACTTTTTTTCCGGTATTCAGTCAGGCTTGCTTAGGCCGAGTAAGCAACTGAAGAAATTTTGTATACAGGTTTTCAGTATTGATTGCGGTATATTTTGACCTGTAGTTACCTCCGCTTAAGGTAGTAAGTAAGCCATTAGCTCACCAGCGCAGGGTAACTTTTCCGATCAAGGCATAGGCAGATGGGAAGAAATTAGTTAGTGTTTTTGGCGGCTGATGTTCTTCTTTCTAATTCTTAAACTTAATATGTATTCAAGTTATTCTTTGTTTTAAACATCTTTAAGCATAATCGATTGAACAAGCGCGGACTTCATGTTTATTTTTGAATTTGTTCGTTGCAGATGTTGATGTCTATATGTGCTCTGCTAACAGATCCTAATCCTGATGATCCTTTGGTGCCGGAGATTGGTCATATGTACAAGACTGATAGAAACAAGTACGAAACAACTGCCCGGACTTGGACCCGAGCGTATGCCATGGGTTAGTTAAGACTTAAGACTCAGTGTGATTTTGGGCATATTATCAGTGGTATGTTAAGAAATGAAGTGTTTCTTATGCATAATCAGCTAAGGGGAAAGGTTATGTTGTTGCTTCTTGAAACAATTCAATTTTGGTTAAACTAGGGAAGTAAATAACTTAGTTTTCTGCTCATCCCTGGAATCCAGCATACTGTTAGTTTTTCTTTTTGATTTTTCCCTCTCAACTCATCCAACATAGTATTAGTTGAGAGGCTCCCGACAGCCATCCTAAAAATAGAAGGGCCTAAATGACAAGCCCAAACATCTGTTATGGGCCAGTTCCGAACTTTTTCTTGAAGAAATGGTACCAGGTGAAAACACATAACAGGAATTGACAATTTTTTAGCCTTATATTAGGTTTGGCAAAGAATAGCCAAATCCTAAAAAGAATTACTCTCTTATATATTTTCTCTCAAACAATTGTGCCCCAAACCGTCTCCTTCCCCCCTCCCCCAAAGCTCGTCCTCTTCGCCGCTCACTTCTCTTCTTGTTCACTGCTTCCCTCCCCCTTTCTCTCTTTATATTTTTCTTCTATTTCTTCTCTTTCACTTTCATAATTTAGAATTTTCATTTGCAAATTATGAAAAAAATTAGTGAGATAAAAAGATAAGGTTGATCTCACGTCAGAGAAAATCACAAGCGAAAACTAAGAGAAAAAATTATATTTCAACTTTGTTTTTCTTCTCTTATATTTTTTTTTGGTTGGATTGAATGAGTGGGTATAATTGAAAATACCTAAACGTGGCTATATACAAAATTTGAGCAAGATTAGAAATGATTTAGATTGGTTTCAGGTAAAAAAAATAGATCTGAAAATCCAACTGCGACGTGTGTATATCATATATACACGTTGTATATCGTGTACATCAGTGTATATCACACACTTATTTTTAAGGACGGCTGTGTATATCACTTTGTATATCTTATATACAACACAATCTTTTAATGGACGCCGTGTATATCACATTATATATCGTATATATAACACAAATTTTTATGGCTATACACAGATGCACATGATATACATGAGATATTATTGATGTACATAAAGATATATACGGGATATAATAGGGGATACACGTGTGGAGTCGTCTTGAACTTGAGTTTTTAATCTGAAATATGTTATACAAAGAAGTAAAATAAAATTTTAATATATTTTTTTTTATATACACATTATTATTTGTTATACATGTGATATCTAAATATTATAATTATTATTGTGTTATATATATATTTGGATATACAGAAAAAAAATTAGAAAATTAATTAAAAAAAATTTGGGAGTTCTTTCAAATTCTACTAAAGGAAATGGAACTTAATTTCTATGATGATGATTGTTATGAGAGAAGAGGAGAGAGAGTTTTAAATATTTTTTGCTGCTTTTAAGAAAAATAATTTCGAGGGGGCTTATTTTTAGGATGGTGGTTGAACTATTAGAAGAGAGAATAACTTTAGGTTACTATATGCAAATCCTAAAATGATGGCTTTTTTATGCCAATTATTGGACCTAGTTGTCATGCTATGCCAAAGCCCCCTTTTTCTTCTTTTATATTTTACGTACCTTGGTTGTATATTAACGTATGATATACCTGTAATATACATAGTTTATACCGCTTGAAACTTATTTGGAAAGGATCCATGGATGACAAGGAAAGGTTTTTTCGTAAGCTTCTGTTGCACTTGGGAGAAATGCAAGTCTAAGTTTGAACCGAGGTCGAGTCTACGTCATAATTTGGGACGGTTAAAGCTACGTCTACTTTCTCAAAATATATATGCTAGATGAAACGTTATCCCGTTGCATGTCTTGTCAATTATCAATATATAATCATGTTATTATGCAATATCTATGACAAGCTAATCTTAATAAAAATGTAATATATAGTTCTATATATTCCTCTTCATCTCCATGAATAGGTTTTAGTGCATCGATCAAATTAATGAAATAGGCCACACATTTATACTTTGAAGAGTAAATTGTTGGGCAAAATCCAATGCCTTTTTAGATATGTTATGTAGAACATAGCATTGAATGTGTGTAAAGTATAATGTGTTAATTTAATGTGTAATTGAAAAATAAAATAAAATACAGACAATCAAATATTTGCAGAATGCATTTGAAGTTTTCTGCTAAAGTAGTTTGACATTTAATGTAAAAAAGCAAATACTAGAATTATGAAAACTAAAAGAATTAGGTATGCTCTACCATACTCATTTATGAGCAATATATATACAAAGCAGTGAGTTAAATTCCAAAGCAAAATAGTATAACAGCATGACTTTCCCACAACTATTATTATTCTTTCCAATTACGAGTTGTCCTTTTCTTCCCTTTTAATATGTTCAAAATATTATTAATAAAAGAAGATTTTGTATATCTTCCTAGAACTTGTCGTTGATCCTTAGTGTATGTTCAGTACTCCAAAATACATCATAATCAACCCAACATTCAAGTTAAGATTATAAAATAAGGGCAATCCGGTGCCCTGAGCTTTCGACGCAGCCTTACCTTGCATTTCTGCAAAAATACTGTTTTCACGGCTTAAACTCGTAACCTCCTGGTCACATGGCAGCGACATTATCAGTTACGCCAAGACTCCTCTTCAAGTTAAGAATATACTAAAACTTATAAATACAATGCACTCGTCAAGATGTCATAATGTAGAGGTAGTGTCAAGATTTTTATCAATTTAATTAAGTTATTGGGCACTACTTTAATAATTTGTATCTATACAATGATTTTCTTAAGATAAATACACAATTTTGACCGAAGTTAATGAATTCAGTCGAATCTGTAACCTACACGCTATCTCCGTCCCAGAAAATCAAGTAATATCTTTTTATTTGCCTAAGTCACAATGGACATATTTAGGTTCTTGTTCTGGTTCGAGATAGCAGGTATTCACAAAATTTTGGACACCACTGTTATAAAAAAGAATGGTGTTTGGAAGGAAATAAATACGGAAATAAGTTCAATGCACCTAAAATGGAATCTTGGTTCTTACTACGTCCACATATTTTTTTGGTTAATTTATGAACCAAAAACATTACTATAAGATTGGCATTTCAGCAGTTCTATCTACATTTTGACAGTACTTGTCGATTCATAGCGTAAAAAACGGAGTCAAATATTCAAGAAATGTAATTTAAATTGGATTTCTTTAATCTTTCCCAGAAAAAGAAAGTGGGTTTAAAGCAAATAAAGCGCTGTTATATCTTCTTTTAATTATTGGCTTTATATATGGGGAACTGTGACCTATGTCTTTTACTGTGCAATTTTATTCAACCTTTCCATTTATTAATTAATCCTTTTTTCAGTTAAATAAACAAAGACAAGATGCCTTTTTTAAATTTAAAAAAAAAAAGAAACTGTTTTTTCAGCATAAAATATGGCACGTGCAAACCCTATTCAAGAACAAAAAGAATTAATTCAAATTTTGTAGCTTAGTCCAGGCAAAGTGTAGTCGTGCACACGAGTGGTGGAGCATATCAGATTCTGATTATTAAGTCTTAATTAAACCCCTCTAATTTAATCACAATTAATGCTAAACCCTCTAGTTTATTTCGTAATAATGTACTTAGATGTTGTCTCTATTATAACTGCAAAAGCTTAAAGAATCACAGCCTGACCTTCCACCCAATCTTGACCAAAGATTTTAAACCAACGGATGCAAAATACAATAATGCATACAATGAAACCTCTCCAAAACAGTCTCGTTTGTTCCGAATATTCTGGATATTATAGCGAAACGCTATTATAGAAGATATACATTATAACGTAACATAAAAATTAGTTCTAAAAAAGCTTGACTTTTACAAAGAAATGTTATTAAATAGGGATGTTGTTATAGAGAGGTCCCACTGTACTATTCATTTGTGAAGATACAGCGTGCAAAAAACCAATTCAACTGAATCTAGTATTTTCAGCATATAATATGTGTGTGTAAAATATTATCAAGATTTTAACAAATATTAAATTTTGAGCAAATATTTTTAAAACACCAATATATGTAGTCGTAAAAAATTTAAAAGTTGAAGCAAGATGATATAGTTAAAATGTCAAAAACAGGATAGTTTTGTGTTACTATTGATTTTTTTGACCCCATCAACGGAAATTTTGAGAAATAAATTCCCATGTCTTATATTTAAAACATATATTGACAGGATATTGTCGCAAATCCTACCTGACTAGTCGAATTGTTTACCATTTGGATGAAGATTGATGATCGTCATAAATCTTTTGGTACGATCTTCAGAATTTTTGGTGCTTTAAGATTTTGACGAGCGTATTTTGATGTTTTTACGCGGCTATTGTCTTCAAAATAAATTTAACTAGGACAAAATATAAATAAATAATAATTCAAAAAAGTGTCATATCTATGGTGATATGTATGGCATATGTTTGCTACTTGAGTTATCACATGGATGCTTAGCCATTGCTGACTTGGAATTCCTAGCTTCTTTATTTGTATCCAGCCTAATAATTCCTTAATCATGCTTAACTTGGTCTACTCTTTCGTTAATCATTTGAATCTAAGTTCTTAAATGAGTTGCCTTTTGGGTACCTCAAATGTACTATATGAAGTGTCCTTTTGATTAAGAAATAAGTGTTGGCATAGATATATTTTTCCTTTTTGATTTAAATTTTTATAGACAAATAATAGTGATGACTAGCCATACTTTTCTTTTATTTTTTGTTATTTTTAATTAATAAGAGCGGTGTCTAGAAGAATATATGTATTTTGTAAGAAGAAAAAGTGCATTTTAAGCTAGCAAAAAAAGAATTAAGAGAGAATTAATGTCACCAAAGAAACTATAGTCAACTCTAGTTTGTTATAGGGAGGAAAAATTAAAATATTAAAACACATATCTAGCAATATATAGGCATACATTCCAAGCGTGTTTCACTATCTTCATGTCCCCTACCTAAACCTCTATTTTACATTTTAAACTAATTACATGTAGTCAAAATTATATATAAATACATTTTTTTATTTGGGTGAAAAAGAAGTAATTGCTCCGTTTATTCACCACAAAATCTAAAAAGCTTCAATTGAATAGGAAGTAGGCAGAGTACTACGCCAAAAAAAAGTCCCAAGAATATAGCCTTTTCTGAAGAAAAAACTAGATTTTTCTTGCGGGTAAAATACAAAATTCCATCGAAACTAATTATATTTGTTAGCCCAAAAGTATATAAAATATGAATATTGCATGTACATAAAAGATTATTTCATTCTCATGGCGCAAACTTAAGATTTTTAACTAACAATGTAGAGATATTTATTACCCACCACAACTACTTGGTAAGTATTGCCTAATAAATTTTTTTATCTTTTTTATTTTTCATTCCGTGTTCTATACACATAGCCCCTTTAGACCGGTTTTTTGCATATGAAAAAGTGCTCTCTAACAAAAGTGACTTTATACTTAAAGCTTGAATTAGAGCTTGAAATATTCTCTATTCAATGACCACTACTAGTGATCTCTACTATAGTAAATAATCAATGTAAAAAAAAAACTTCCTCCGACATACAATAAATGATTTTTTGATTGTTTTCTCATAGATTAAGAAATTTACCTTTTTAACACTAATTAGGAATTAAATTGACCATATTAACTTTTATTATCTCTTCATATAAACACTCCAAACCAGAGGCGGATCTGGGATTCAAAATTTATGGGATAAACTTTAAAGTTTTTAGTATTGAACTCATTATATTTTTAAAGCTATGAGTTCCGATTTACTATTTGTTCTAATTTTAGTAAATTTTTATACATAAATTTATACTCCGTATCAAAACTTATAAATTTAGTTGAATCCAGTTCTTTCACCTTGCATCTGCTCTTGCTCCTAACACATACTCCAATACTATTCAATTCAAAAATAATATACAAAAAAAATAATTAATTAATTTTTAAAATCTAAAAAATCATTTATTTTGGAGCACAACAAGAAAGGAAGGCAAAAAACCATTTATTTAGGAAAAAGATTTCTGACTTCTCAAATTTCCAAGCCATTGAGGAGGGAGACAGGTGGACGTCACGTGAAAGTACACGTTTCAGCTGGTTAACGGACGGTGCCGGTAACGGAGTATTCAAATGGGTGGTGGAAAGGTGTCAGTTGGTGGGCCCATAGGAGTCCAAAAAAACAGGTCCATTAAATTGTTTTGGACTTCCGAGACATGGCCCGTACGATCCGCCTGTTCTTCCCATGAACTTTCTCACCTAAATTTTACCAATTTATTAATTATTTCCCAGCTCTGCTAAGTACACAAATTCTACTTCCACTTGCAATGCTGCATTTACTAATTGTATCATACTATCACTTCTTGTTTTTTAAGTGAAAGTGAATGGAGTAACTAATTTCTTCCAAATTATTTGCCTGTAGTTAAGAAAATATTTGTTGCCTATACTCACCAGATCGTTTCTCTTTAATCACTCAACATCAAATACATTTGTACTCTTATATTTACGAGCACAATCTTAGTTTGAGTTTAGTTCACACACCTCCCTTTGAATACCCATATTCTTAACAATATAATTCATGATGCGCTACTAAATATTAACACCTCTCACAAGTCTTTACGTCTCAATAGATAGTGGCGGAGCCACATTCAACACCCCTTCGTTCAAAAATTATACTGTATTACAAAATAATTTTTTTTGTATTATGTATATTTACTATATATTGACTCCCCTTAACTTTTCGATGTATCTTACTTTTTATATTTTTGACATCCCTTAATGAAAACTCTGGTTTCGCCAATGTGAATAGGTATCCAAAGATGCTACGCTACGTATTTTGCCATTTCGCATGATAAATGCCCTTTTAATTTCTTGAAAAAAGCAGTTTCTTCGTTCTGTATGGATTGAAATATGTCCATATGAGAATGGCACCAAAAGGGAATGACGAAGAGGCGATTAAGCCGTGATCGTAATTTACAAGGCACCATAACGACGAGATACTTGGCCTCGGCCGAGGTTGAATGCTCGTAAGGCCTCTACGCCGTAGCACACGCCATGGCGCTTAAGGAGGTCGACCTAAAGCGCCAACAACAGATTACAGTACACTGGTTAATGACCGTTGGGTAAAGGGCAACACCTAGTATGTATACAGGATAAGAGAACGATGGGAGGGAGGGCTTTTTTCACTTTTTGAGCCCTCTCTAAGGCGAGCCTAAAGGTGTTTAACGGGCCGGGTTGACCCGTAACCGGACCGGCCCAGACCGGTTAAAACTGGAACCGGACCGGCCCGGTTCATAGGGGGGCGGGTGGG
>ML351691.1:969-39105 GCA_005239505.1 Nicotiana paniculata | reverse complement strand
AAATCCTATATTACTTGTCGACCACGTACACTTGCGTGTGCATTGGGATTTCGACCAACATTTGTTATTTTATTATTTAATATGTTAGTTTATTATTTAATATGTTAGTTTTATTATGTTATATTTTTGTTTGTTACTCACCTATTTTTTCTCTAATAAAATTAAATAATTCATTTTCATACCTATACATAATTTAATTATTAAATATTCATATAACAATACTTAGTTTGACAAATATTGTTGTTTTCTCATGTTATTTTCTTAGGTTTGTTACCTTGAATTTGTGATGACCCAAAGGGTCATCTTATGATTTAAGACACCATGCTGGGCTCATTAGCTTTAAAAATATTAATTTTATACACCTCGATTTACGTGCACATTCCGGACGTGAATCCGGAAAGCCTCTATGTGAAAATATAGAAAATAATAATTTTTAGAGTTAAAATTTGACTTTAGATGGCTTTGGTCAATATTTTGAGTAAACAGACCCAGACCCGTGTTCCGACAGTCCCGGGAGGTCCGCAGTAAAATATGGGACTTGGGCGTATGTCCGGAATTGAATTTTGAGGCCCCTATCTTTAGAAATAAATTTTTGAAGAAAATTGTTATACTGAATTTTAAAGGAAATAAAGAAATGAATTAATGTTTGAACTCATTGGTATCGGGACCATATGTTGGTTACGGAGCCCGATAAAGGTTTGTTATAATGTTTAAGTCCTATCTAACAAATTTGGTGGAAATCGGAGTTCATTTGACGTGATTCAGACGTCCGGTTGAGAAAATAGTGAATTTGAAGTGTTCTTGAGAAAATCATGATTTTTGTTAAATTCGTAATTTTAGGTGTTATTTTTTTGATTGCACGAGAAAGTTGTGCATGTTTGGTTTGGAGCCCCGAGGGCTCGGGTGAGTTTTATATAGGCTACGGGGTGTTTCGGAATTATAAACTTCTGCTGTCATAACTGCTACTAGTGCACTGACTCGTTCCTCTTCGCGATCGCAAAGCATCTCCCGCGATCGCGAAGAGTAAATGCACTGGGGGTCGTTTTGTTCTTCGCATATGCGAATTCTTGGATGCGAATGTGAAGCACTAGGGAAGTAGCCTTCGCGAACGCGGTCTGACTTACATGAACGCGATGTGTTAATGGACCTGGGGAAAGGGGAGTCCATTTCTTCTACGCGAACGCGAACACCTAGTCGCGAACGCGATGACCAAAGGCCGCAAAGCATCGCGAACGCGAGCCAACCTACGTGAACTCGAAGGCCATTGGGCCGTAACACACCGCGATCGCGACTAAAAATAGGACAGTAACACGAGAATAAGCCATTATTTCATATTTTCAAAACCAAGAAAACCTAGAGGCAATTTTCAATATGCAAGTTCTTCCCCAAAGTGTTGGTAAATGATTCTAAACTATTTTCTTTCGATTACCCATTATTTTTCATCACTTTTCAATCAAGAATCAAGGGTTTTCATGGTAGAAATTGGGGTTTTTGGTAGAATTAGCGAATTTTTTAAAATGGGAATTTAGACCTCAAATTGGGGTCGGATTTTGAAACTAACTACATATTCGGGCTCGGGGGTGAATGGGTAAACGGAATTTGGTCTGAACCCCGAGTTTCGACCAAGTGGGCCTGGGGTCGATTTCTAATTTTTTTGGGAAAACTTAGGAAAATCATAATTTTGCATTAAAGTTAATTTCTTTAGCACTAATTAATGATATTGAACTAATTATGATTAGATACAAGTGGATTGGAGGTGAATTCGAAAGGAAAAATTGTAATTGAGCAGTGAGTGGCCTGCGAGATTGAGGTAAGTGTTTGGTCTAACTTTGACTTGAGGGATTAGGAATCCCGACTTAAATGCTATGTGAAATTATATGTGTGTGGTGTATAGGTGAGGTGACGAGTACCTATGCGCCACCAAATTATCTGTTTAGCAGGTTCCCTTCCCCGTTTCCAATTTATTATATTCCTGTCTTAATTGTTTCATGACTATTGATGCTTCCATGTCTACTTGTTTTGTCCACTTGTTTTGTTAAATATATTGTTTCACTTATTTGGAATATTAATTGTTCCTTAGCTTCGTTGTGGTACATTAATGGTTGAACTAGTGGTCAGTGTTTCATGATACATTACAGATGGTTTCGCTGTGTAGTAATAATTGGTGAAGTTTATCAATTGTACAACTTTCCGTTTACATTAGTTGAAATATAAATAGTGTGAAGGATTTTGATCTAAATTGTGAAACCCTTATTATAAATGGTGAAATGTGATTGTCTGGTGGAAGCGAGTTGCACGCCGCAACAAGGAGATATAAGCGTGGACGGGTGGGATCGGGTTGCACGCCGCAACAGGAAGAATAAAGGTGATATATATGTTGAGGAGTAATAAGGGCGGACATGTGGGATCGGTTTGCACGCCGCAACAAGGAGTAATAAGGGAGAATATTCATGGTGTTACTGGTTATATGATGGAAACTGGAATACCCATTGTTTTATTTGTTGTTCTTCATATTCTGCTTTTATCGTTATTTAAATTGTAACATGAAAATTCACGTAAGGATTGGTTATAACTGAGATCTGGAAAGATAGCTGGGTTATTTATTTATTTACCGCAAGTTAATGTTCCATTTAGTTTAGTATTTCCTTGTTGCTTTATTAAACATTATATATAGGTTATATTATAAATGCCCCACCATAGCCTCATCACTATCTTATCGAGGTTAGGCTCGGCACTTACCAGTACATGTGGTTGGCTGTACTGATACTGCACTATGCACTTCTTGTGCACTTCTTGGTATATTAATGGTTGAGTTGGTGGTCAGTGTTTTATGATACATTCCGGTTGGTTTCGATGTGTAGTAATAATTAGTGAAGTTTCTTAATAGTACAGCTTTCCGTTTACATTAGTTGAAATATAAATATTTTGAAGGATATTGATTTAAATTGAGAAACCCTTATTATAAATGGTGAAATGTGATTGTCTGGTGGGAGCGGGTTACACGCCGCAACAAGGAGATATAAGCGTGGACGGGTGGGATCGGGTTGCACGCCGCAACAGGAAGAATAAAGGTGATATATATGTTGAGGAGTAATAAGGGCGGACATGTGGGATCGGTTTGCACGCCGCAACAAGGAGTACTAAGAGAGAATATTCATGTTGTTACTAGTTATATAATGGAAACTGGAATACCCACCGTTTTATTTGTTGTTCTTCATATTCTGCTTTTATCGTTATTAAATTGTAACATGAAAATTCACGTAAGTATTGGTTATAACTGAGATCTGGAAAGATAGCTGGGTTATTTATTTATTTACTGCAAGTTATTGTTCCATTTAGTTTAGTATTTCCTTGTTGCTTTATTAAACATTGTATATAGGTATATTATAAATGCCCCGCCGTAGCCTCGTCACTACCTCGTCGAGGTTGGCTAGGAACCTACCAGTACATGGGGTCAGTTGTACTGATATTGCACTCTGAACTTCTTGTGCAGATCTAGGTTCCAGTCAGAGTTGATTTCGAGTAGTAGTTGATTGTTCGCACGGAGACACGAGGTAGATCTGCTGACATCCGCAGATTCCTGGAGTCTTCTCCATATTATTTATTTACTATTTTATTTAATTCAAAACAATCATATATTTTTCTTTGATCCAAATTCTTGTAGTAAATTCTTAGTAGTTCGTGAATTGTGACTCCAAACCCTGGGTAGCTAGATATTAGCATTAGTTTCGTGATATCATTTTATTAATTCATACGTTATTTTGGTATAATTTATGGATTGTATTATACTTCTCATAAGTTTTAATTGTTTAAATGTGGAACCCTCTGAGTTTGGCTTTCCTAGCAAGAATAGCCTTAGGCGCCATCACGGTCCCGACGGTGGAAAATTTAGGTTGTGAAAAGTTGGTATCAGATCCCTAGGTTACCTAGGTCTCACAATTCATGGACAAGCTTAATAGAGTCTGAGGGATCGGTACGGAAACGCCTGTACTTATCTCTCAGACGCTATAAAGTTCGGAACAAGTTCACTTTATTTTACTCTGTCGTGCAATTCTTGTTATCCCAAATACTGATTAAACTCTTCTATTATCTCGCAGAGTGCATAAACATGTACCTCTTCTTCCGCTGACCAGCAACTGGATTCCCAAGCAGCAGCAACTCCTACAAGGGGCAGAGGCCGAGGTAGGGGCAGTACTCAGCCCAGTGCTCAGGCAGCAGATCCTGCTGCAGAGTCCCAGATAGAACTTGATGAGGGGGCTCCATCCCATACCGTTCCAATGGGACCAGTTCAGGTCCCAGAGGGGTTTATTCCTACCCTGGTGTTTCAGGATGCCTAGGTCCGACTAGTAGGCCTTATGGAGAGTGTAGCCCAGGCTGGTGCACTCCCTGGGGCAGCAACCATATCCAGGCTGGAGAAGGAGTCTAGACTCCTGCCACCCACACTCCGGAGCAGTCTACTCCTCAGATTCATACCGCAGAAACCCATCCAGTTAAGGTAGTTCAGCCAGTTACTACAGCACCGCTCGTTGCTGGGACAACTATGTCCTTCGATGCTTTATGGAGATTTGACAGGTTTATCAAGATTTTCCCTGTTCATTTCACCGGTGCCACTTCCGAGGACCCCCAGGAATAGCTTGATAGCTGTCATGAGGTTCTTTGGAACATGGGTATTTTGGAGACCAATGGGGTCGATTTTGCTGCTTTTCAGATGACCGGTTCCACCAAGAAATGGTGGAGGGATTATCTACTGACTAGACTACCTAGGTCACCTGCTCTGACTTGGGATCAGTTTTCACATCTCTTCTTGGAGAAGTTCCTGCCTATCACTACTAGAGAGGAGCGTCGTCGTCAGTTGAAGCATCTTCAGCAGGGCAGCATGACCATTACCTAGTATGAGACTCTCTTTGTGGATTTGGCTCGTCATGCTACTCTTTTGCTACCCACAGAGAGAGAGAGAGTTAGGAGATTTATTGAGGGTCTTGCTCAACCGATCAGATTGCAGATGGATAAGGGACAGGGAGCGAGATATCTTTCCAGGATAAGGCCTATGTGGCCAGGAGATTTGAGGTGGTTCTCAGATTGGGAGGCCAGGGTTCAGACAAGAGACCTCGCCATTCCGGTGGATTCGACGGTGCCTCATTTGGAGGCGGGTTTCCTTTCAGTAGAGGCCATTATTCCAGGCCATTTCATTCAGCACTTCAGGCATCTCATGGTACCTCAGGTGGTCGTGGTTCTTATATGCCTCCTTCTACTCAGCCAGCCTATAGTGCACCACCGGCGTCTATCAGAGCACCCCTTCTTCATAGGTATTATCGTGGTCAGTCGGTTCGTCATGGTCAGTCTCAGTTTTCACAGCCATAGTATCAGGATGGATGCTAAGAGTGTGGTGATTATGGGCATATTCAAAGAGCCTGTTCGGGATTGTCGGGTAGTCAGCCTCAGTATTAGGGTTCTCTTGCTATAGTTCTGACACCAGCTGCCGCACCACCTGCCCAGCCAGCCAGGGGTAACCAGAGGTAGGGGTCAGATTGTTAGAGGTGGAGGCCAGCCCGCTAGAGGTGGAGGCCAGCCCGCAAGAGGTGGAGGTCCGCATGTCATAGGTCGCCCTAGAGACATAGTTTAGGGTAGTGGGGCCCAACCCCGATTGTACGCATTTCCAGCCAGACTTGAGGCGGAGTCCTCCGATGCTGTTATCACGGATACCATTTCAGTTTGCAATAGAGATGATTCAGTTTTGTTTGATCCGGGGTCTACTTACTCTTACGTGTCATCCTATTTTGCTTTGTATTTTGTTGTGCCCCACGATTCCTTGAGTGTCCCTGTTTATGTGTCTACGCCCGTGGGGGATGCTATTATTGTAGATCATGTGTATCATTCATATGTGGTCGTTATTGAGGGTCTTGAAACTAGTGTGGACCCTTTGCTTCTTGATATGGTGGATTTCGATGTCATATTGGGCATGGATTGGTTGTCACCTTATTCTGCCATCTTGGACTATCACGCTAAGACAATTACCTTAGCTTTGCCGGGGTGGCTCCGATTAGAGTGGAAAGGGACTCCTGGTCATTCTTCCAACAGGGTTATTTCTTATACGAAGGCTCATCGCATGGTCGAGAAGGGATGTTTGGATTATTTGGTTGATGTTTGTGATTCTAGTGCTGAGGTTTCTTCTATAGATTTGATGCCCTGTTGTTCGTAAGTTTCCCGAGGTGTTTCCTGCTGACCTGCTGGGGATGCCACCCGACAGGGATATGGAATTTTGCATTGATGTGGCTCCAGTCACTTAGCCCATTTCTATTCCTCCATATCGGATGGCCCCGCTAGAGTTGAAAGAATTGAAAGAACAGTTGCAAGACTTTCTTGATAAGGGCTTCATTAGACCTAGTATCTTGCCCTAGGGTGCACCGATTTTGTTCATGAATAAGCAGGACGGATCGATGAGGATGTGTATAGATTACTGACAGTTGAACAAAGTCATTATCAAGAACAAGTATTCGTTTTTGAGGATTAATGATTTGTTTGGTCAGCTTCAGGGTGTCAAGGTGTTTTCAAAGATCGATCTGAGATCGGGTTACCATCAGTTGAAGATTAGGGCGTTCGATGTCCCTAAGACATCTTTTCGGAAGCGGTATGGGCACTATGAATTTCTGGTGATGTCTTTTGGCTTGACTAATGCCCCATCAGCATTTATGGACTTGATGAATCATGTGTTCAAGCCTTATCTGGATTCCTTCGTAATTATGTTCATTGATGACATTCTAATATACTCCCGCAGTCAGGAGGAGCATGAGCAGCACCTCCGAATAGCGCTTCATACTTTGAGAGACAGTCAGTTGTATGTTAAATTTTCAAAGTGCGAATTTTGGTTGTATTCAGTAGCTTTCTTGGGTCACATCGTATCAGCAGAGGGTATTCAGGTAGATCCTAAGAGGATAGAGGCAGTCAAGAACTGGCCTGGACCCACTTCAGCCACGGAGATCAGGAGCTTCTTGGGTTTGGCAGGTTACTACCGTCGTTTTGTGGAGGGTTTTCATCTATAGTGGCCCCAATGACTAAGTTGAATCAGAAAGGTGCCCCATTAAAATGGTCGGACGAGTGTGAAGCGAGCTTTCAGAATCTCAAGACAGCCTTAACTTCAGCATCGGTGTTGGTTTTACCATCAGATTTAGGATCTTTCACGGTATATTGTGATGCCTCCCGTGTTGGGCTCAGAGCGGTATTGATGCAGGACGGAAAAGTGTTTGCATATGCGTCTCGGAAGTTGAAGGTTCATGAGAAGAATTATCCTGTCCATGACTTAGAGTTGGCAGCCATTGTTCATGCATTGAAGATTTGGAGGCATTATCTCTATGGTGTGTCGTGTGAGGTTTTCACGGATCATCGCATTTTTCAGTACTTGTTCAAGCAAAAGGATCTTAATTTGAGGCAGAGGAGATGGTTAGAGTTATTGAAAGACTATGATGTCACTATATTGTCTCATCCAAGGAAGGCCAATATGGTGGCCGATGCATTGAGTAGGAAGGCAGTGAGTATGGGCAGCCTTGCATTCATTCCAATCGGTGAGAGACCGTTAGCTTCAGATATTCAGATTCTGTCCAATCAGTTCGTAAGGTGGGATATTTTGCCCAGTCGTGTTTTAGCTTGTACAGTCACTCAGTATTCCTTATCTGAGTGTATCAGAGATCGGCAGGATAATGACCCACATTTGATGGTCCTTAGGGACACGGTTTGGAACGGTGGTGCCAAGCAGGTTATAGTTGGAGATGACAGTGTTTTGAGGATGCAGGTCCGAGTGTGTGTGCTTAATGTTGATGGGCTTCGTGAGTTGATCCTTGAGGAGGCTCACAGTTCTAAGTATTTTATTCACTCGGGTGCTGCCAAGATGTATCAGGACTTGCGACATCATTATTGGTGGCGAAGGATGAAGAAGGATATTGTTGCGTATGTGGCTCGTTGCTTGAGTTTTCAACAAGTGAAGTATGAGCATCAGAGACCCGGTGGTTTGCTTCAACAGATAGAGATTCCTGAGTGGAAGTAGGAGCGTATCACTATGGAATTTGTTGTTGGACTCCCACAGACTCAGAGGAAGTTCGACGCCGTTTGGGTTATTGTGGATAGGCTGACTAAATCAACACATTTCATTATGGTGGCAAGTACTTATACCTCAGAGCGGTTGGCAGAGATATATATTCGTGAGATTGTTCGCCTTCACGGTGTGCCCGTGTCTATCAATTCTGATCTAGATACGTAGTTTACCTCACACTTTTAGATGGCAGTTCAGCGTGAGTTAGGTACACGAGTTGAGTTAAGCACATCATTCCATCCGCAGATGAACGGGCAGTCCGAGCGTACTATTCAGATCATGGAGGATATGCTTCGTGCCTATGTTATTCACTTTGGAGGTTCTTGGGATCAGTTCTTGCCATTAGCGGAGTTTGCCTATAATAATAGCTACCAGTCGAGCATTCAGATGGCTCCTTATGAGGAATTATATGGTAGGCGGTGTAGATCGCCAGTTGATGGTTTGAGTCGGGAGAGGCTCGGTTATTGGGTACAGACTTAGTTTAGGAGGCCTTGGACAAGGTCAACATTATACAGGATCCATTTCGTACAGCTCAGTCCAGGCAAAAGAGTTATGCCGACCGTAAAGTTCGTGATGTGGCATTCATGTTCGGAGAGAGGGTATTACTTCGGGTATCACCCATGAAGGGTGTTATGAGGTTCGGGAAGAAGGGCAAGTTGAGGCCTAGGTATATAGGGCCATTTGAGATTCTCGAGAGAGTGGGGGGAGGTAGCTTATAGACTTGCGTTGCCTCCAGGGTTATCCTCAGTTCATCTGGTATTCCATGTGTCTATGCTCCGGAAATATCATGGTGACCCGTCCCACGTATTAGATTTCAGCTCTGTCCAATTGACAAGGATTTGACTTATGAAGAGGAGCCAGTAGCCATTTTAGACCGGCAAGTTCGTCAGTTGAGGTCAAAGAGTTACCCATCAGTTCGAGTGCAGTGGAGAGGTTAGCCTGTTGAGGCTGCTACTTGGGAGTCTGAGTCGGACATGCGGAGTAGATACCGGCACTTGTTCGCCAGTTCAGATACTTTTCTATGTCCGTTCGAGGACGAACGTTTGTTTTAGAGGTGGAGATTGTGCTGATCCAAAGGGTCATCTTATGATTTAAGACACCATGTCGGGCTCATTAGCTTTAAAAACGTTAATTTTATTTACCTCAATTTGTGTGCGCAATCCGGCGTGAATCCAGAAAGCCTCTATGTGAAAATATAAGAAATAATAATTTCTAGAGTTAAAATTTGATTTTAGTTGGCTTTGGTCAACATTTTGAGTAAATAGACCCGGACCCGTATTCCGATAGTTCCGGAAGGTCCCCAGTAAAATATGGGACTTGGGCGTATGCCCGGAGTTGAATTCCGAGGTCCCTAGCTCTAGAAATAATTTTTTGAAGAAACTTGTTATACTAAATTTTAAAGGAAATAAATAAATGATTTAATGTTTGAACTCGTTGGTATCGGGCATGTATTTTGGTTCCGGAGCCCGGTACAAGTTTTTTTATAATGTTTAAGTCCTATATGTGAAATTTGGTGGAAATCAGAGTTTTCATTTGACGTGATTCGAACGTCCTGTTGAGAAAATAGTGAATTTGAAGTGTTCTTGAGAAAATTATGATTTTTTATGTTAAATTCGTAGTTTTAGGTGTTATCTTTGTGATTTGATCGCACGAGCAAGTCCGTATGATATTTTTAGACTTGCGTCCATGTTTGGTTTGGATCCGCTAGGGCTCGGGTGAGTTTTGGATAGGCTACGGGGTGTTTCGGGCTTATAAACTTCTGTTGTCATAACTGCTACAAGTGCACTGACTCGTTCCTCTTCGCGATCGCAAAGCATCTCTCGCAATCGCGAAGGATCTCTCGCGATCGCGAAGAGTAAATTCACTGGGGGTCATTTTGTTCTTCGCGAACGCGAAGTCTTGGATGCGAACGCGAAGCACTGGGGGAGTACCCTTCGCGAACGCGGTCTGACTTACGCGAACACGATGTGTTAATGGACCAGGGAGGAGGGCAGTTCATTTCTTCTACGCGAACGCGAACACCTGCTCACGAACGCGACGACCAAAGGCCGCAAAGCATCACGAACACGATCCTACCTACGCGAACGCGAAGGCCATTGGGCCTTAACACTCTGAGATTGCGACAGGACCATCGCGAATGCGATGAAGGTCGGCACAACGATTAAAAACAGAGCAGTAACACAAGAATAAGCCATTATTTCATATTTTCAAAACCAAGAAGACCTAGAGGCGATTTTCAATAAACAAGTTCTTCCCCAAAAGTGTTGGTAAACGATTCTAAACTATTTTCTTTCGATTACCCATTGTTTTTCATCACTTTTCAATCAAAAATTAAGGGTTTTCATGGTAGAAATTAGGGATTTGGGTAGAATTAGGGAATTTTGTAAAATTGGAATTTAGACCTCGAATTGGGGTCGGATTTCGAAACTAACTACATATTCAGGCTCGGGAGTGAATGGGTAAACGGAATTTGTTCTGAACCCCAAGTTTGGACCAAAGGGGCCCGGGGTCGATTTTTACTTTTTTTGGGAAAATTTAGGAAAATAATAATTTTGCATTAAAGTTAGTTCCTTTAGCACTAATTAATGATATTGAACTAATTGTGATTAGATACGAGTGGGTTGGAGGTGAATTCGAAAGGAAAAGCTATAATTGAGCAGTGAGTGGCCTGCGAGATTGAGGTAAGTGTTTGGTCTAACTTTGATTTGAGAGATTAGGATCCCCGACTTAAATGCTATGTGAAATTATATGTGTGTGGTGTATAAGAAAGGTGACGAGTACCTATGCGCTACCAAATTATCTGTTTAGCAGGTTCCCTTCCCCGTTTCCAATTTATTATATTCCTGTCTTAATTGTTTCCGGACTATTGATGCTTCCATGTCTACTTGTTTTTGGCCACTTATTTTGTTAAATATACTGTTTCACTTATTTGGAAGTATTAATTGTTCCTTAGCTTCGTTTTGGTATATTAATGGTTGAGTTGGTGGTCAGTGTTTCATGATACATTTCGGTTGGTTTCGATGTGTAGTAATAATTAGTGAAGTTTCTTAATAGTACAGCTTTCCGTTTACATTAGTTGAAATATAAATATTGTGAAGGATATTGATTTAAATTGCGAAACCCTTATTATAAATGGTGAAATGTGATTGTCTGGTGGGAGCGGGTTACACGCCGCAACAAGGAGATATAAGCGTGGACGGGTGGGATCGGGTTGCACGCCGCAACAGGAAGAATAAAGGTGATATATATGTTGAGGAGTAATAAGGGCGGACATGTGGGATCGGTTTGCACACCGCAACAAGGAGTACTAAGAGAGAATATTCATGTTGTTACTAGTTATATAATGGAAACTGGAATACCCACCGTTTTATTTGTTGTTCTTCATATTCTGCTTTTATCGTTATTAAATTGTAACATGAAAATTCACGTAAGGATTGGTTATAACTGAGATCTGGAAAGATAGGTGGGTTATTTATTTATTTACCGCAAGTTAATGTTCCATTTAGTTTAGTATTTCCTTGTTGCTTTATTAAACATTATATATAGGTTATATTATAAATGCCCCACCATAGCCTCATCACTACCTTATCGAGGTTAGGCTCGGCACTTACCAGTACATGTGGTTGGCTGTACTGATACTGCACTATGCACTTCTTGTGCAGATCCAGGTTCCGGTCAGAGTTGATTTTGAGTAGTAGCTGATTATTCGCACGGAGACACGAGGTAGATCTGCTGATGTCTGCAGATTCCTGGAGTCTTCTCCATATTATTTATTTACTGTTTTATTTAATTCAAAACAGTCATATATTTTCTTTGAGCCAAATTCTTGTAGTAAATTCTTAGTAGTTCGTGAATTGTGACTCCAAACCCTGGGTATCTAGATATTAGCATTAGTTTCGTGATATCATTTTATTAATTCATACGTTATTTTGGTATAATTTATTGGGTAGTATTAGACTTCTCATATGTTTTTAATTGTTTAAATGTGGAACCCCTTGATGTTGGCTTCCCTAGCAAGAATAGCGTTAGGCGCCATCACGATCCCGACGGTGGGAAATTCGGTCGTGACAGAATTGGAGAGAGTTTGTGTTTGAACTATCAGCTTTCTAAAGATATTTTTGGGTTTAACATATACTTAAATGATTAATTTCAATAACTACAAAGATATTACACGAAAGGGCACTACATCTTACTACGCTAAAAGGGCACTACATTACAAATACGCGCACTACATTAGGGCACAAGATACTACTACACGAAACTAAAGTCACATATTCATATATGTACAACAATATAATCTAAATAATATTAATTATTTCAAAAATACTAATTTATCTATTTACTAGTCTTTCAGAAAATAAATAATCTAAACCGGATAAAATAACAAAATTAATTTAATCACAAAACAATCACAAAAAAACATATACCACATAAGATGACCCAAAAGGGTCATCCCATATATTCTTTCTAATTCTGCATTTCGAGATCGTGAAAACCTCATTCTATCTCACCTCGATTTGCATGCGCATCCCGGGCGTGTAACCGGGAAGCCCTTATGTGAAAATTGATAAAAATGATAATTTTTGTATTAGAAATTTGAATAAAGTTGACTTCAGTCAATGTTTTTGGTAAACGGACCCGGACCCGTGATTTGATGGTCCCGGAGGGTCCGTAGTAAAATATGGGACTTGAGTGTATGCCCCAAATCGAATTCTGAGGTCCCAATTCCGAGAAATAAATTTTTAAAGAAAATTATTTTCTGGAAAATATAAAGATTTTTGAAAATGAAATGTTATGTGAAAACTGTGGTATCGGGCCCGTATCTTGGTTACGGATCTCGTAACAGGTTTAATCTGGTTTATATGTATTATCTGTGAAGTTTGGAAATAAACAAACTTCGTTTGGCGTGATTCAGAGCTTAAATAAGAAATTTGAAGTTTATGAAGTTTTTGAGAATTTTTATAGATTTTGAGGTTTAATTCGATGTTTATGATGTTATTTGGGTGGTTTAATTACTTGAATAAGTCCGTAGGATGTTTATGAGGTTGTTTGTGTATTTGGATTTGAGCCCCGAGGGCTCGAGTGAGTTCCGGGTAAGTGTCGGAGTGCAAAACTTGGTAAAAATTTGGTGTTTTATTTTTGTTGTTGGTGTCCAGGTAATTACCCTATGCGAACGCACTCAAGGGAGTGCGAACGCACAGGGTAGTGTGAGGTCTGGGGGTCTGGGTAAACTTTACTCTATGCGAACGCAACCCCAAGGGTGCGAACGCGGACCTATAGGGAGAAGACCCTATGCAAATGCACGCAAGGGATTGCGAACGCACAGGGTAGTGTGGGGTCTGGGTGGTGCGAAGCCTGTGCGAACGCACCAGTTGGGGCGCGATCGCGGAAGGAAGGCTAGGATAGCCTGTGTGAACGCACTACACGTGCCGCGATTGCACTGAGTAAGATCGCCCAGTTATTTCTAAGTCTAAAAGCATAACCATTTCGGGATTTCTACCAAAATTCATAAACCCTCTTCTTCTCCAAACCCCATAGACGATTTTTGAAGAGCTTCTTCACCATAATCTTTTAGTTAAGTAATATTTAACTCGTTTCCTTCCATTTTGATCAACATCTATTAGATTCTAGGCCTAAAAACATGAAATCAAAGGTAGAAATTGGGATTTCTTGGTAGAGTTAGGGATTTTGAATATTTGGGAATTTGACCTTGTTTTGGGGTCGGATTTCAAAATAAATTATATATTTGGTCTCGTGGGTGAATGGGTGATCGGGTTTTGGTCCGAACCTCGTATTTCGACCAAGCGGGCCCTAGGTCAATTTTTGGAAATTTTGGAAATTTTGGAAGAATGTTGGGAAATCTATAATTACGCATTTAAATTGAATTGTTTAGCATTTATTGATGTTATTGATTCTATTATGTCTAGATACGATTGATTTGGAGTCGAGTTCGTAAGGAAAGCAGTGTTAGAGGCTTGATTTGGATTCTTGGAGTCGAGGTAAGTATCTTGCCTAACCTTGTGTGGGGGAACTACCTCTTCGGATTGAGTCTCCTATGTTGATTGTAGTCCGTGTACGCGAGGTGACGAGTGTGTACTCGAACTTGTTTTCAAATAGATTTCCCTTTAGGGATTTTGGGTCCTTATGCTCCCCGTATATGAATTGAACTTGTTATATCTGAATTCCTGGTTTCTAGTCTCAACTCTTCCTGTTCAAATTAGACGCACTTGCCTAGAATTCTTTGTTTCTTATAAGATCTTAATTGACTTAAATGAAGATTTTGTTTTTCCTACCGTCATGCTATGTCTTCCTTCATACGTTGCCTATGTAACTAGAACTAGTATAATCTCGCTCTATAAATGTCTAACAAGAAATTGGAGTATCTATACATTGGTCAAGCATGCCCGTGAGTCGTACCTTGTGACTTAAATGATTTTCCTCTTAAGCATTACTTGGGTCTAATTGATGACCGCCCGTGTTGATTGTATTCTTTGATGTTGCCTATTTACTGAGCATTTGTTCAAACTGAGTTTATTCGGTGAAGCTAATTGTTTAAGTGAGATTGGTTATAGTTAATTCCCTTGCTGGGATGATTTGGTTTATTGGTTGTGACCTTGAAGATGTAGAATCGTTGCCATATTTTCCTTGTCTTCCCCTCGTTATGTTTTTCTCTCTTTGTGCTTGGAATTCCTCTCAGTGGCTACTTCTTATGAGCTAGTTGTTACCACTTTTGTGATTTAAGTCTTTGTATTGATTTGCTTATCGCACTTTGTATTCGGCCTTGTTTGATTTCGCGCCGGTTGTGGAAATATATGTTGTTTCTATCGCATTCTGGTTGTTTTCCTCATTGGCTTCATTGCATATTTAAATTGGGACTACGGACAGAGATCCGGGATCTTTCCCCCTGTACTACATATTTAAATTGGGACTACGGACAGAGATCCGGGAGCTTTCCCCCTGTACTGCAATGCATATTTAAATTGGGACTACGGACAGAGATCCGGGAGCTTTCCCCTGTACTGCATCACATATTTAAATTGGGACTACGAACATAGATCCGGGAGCTTTCCCCCTATACTATATCGCATATTTAAATTGGGACTACGGACAGAGATCCGAGAGCTTTCCCCCTGTACTGCATTGCAAGACAAATTCTGAGTTGCGGACTGAGCTCCGATAGTTTTATGATTGAGGAGAATTGGATCGAAAGATATAAATATATATATTGGAAAGTATATTTGAAAAGCATTTGTCTTGCAGAATAATGATATTTGAAAGAGTAGTACTTGGGAAAATATATTTTGAACATCACGTATTTTGTTGATATTTGAAAGAGCAGTACTTGGGAAAGTATATTTGAATACCACGTATTTTGAAGAGACTATGTTGTTAAGATTTCTCTTATTAAAAATATATAAATATGCATTCCGAGGAAGTATGTTTCAAAGAAGAAATTTCTCGATTTCGAAATAGTTATATCTTTAAAGCTTTCAAAATAAACTCACGATTTAAAGGTTTTCACTTGAAGGTTGACCAGTTTTATTGAGTTTATTGGCTAAGGCCTGCCGTAGATAAATTGATGCAGTGCTGAGTTGCTAGTGTTTTTATTGGGTTGTGATTCTCGCCATTTGGATTGCATTCTTTTCATTCTCTTTGCGTATTTCTATTATGTTGTCCGTTGATCGTAATTATTGAATTTCCTGCCTTATTATTCAATCGTATCGTTATTTATATTGAAAAATATTTAGATAGATTTTATGTTTCGGTCTTTTATGCATTTATGCCTTTCTACTTATTAGACTGGTGGTGTATTGACTAGTCCTCGTCACTACTTCACCGAGGTTAGTCTTGATACTTACTGGGCACCGTTGTGCTGTGCTCATACTACACTTCTGCACATTTTTGTGTGCAGCTTCAGGTTATTGTTGTTGGTAGCTGCGCAGATCATTGCTGAGGAGACTCAAGGTAACCTGCTACTGCATTCGCAGGCTTCGGATTCACCTTCCTGTTTTATTTCTATTCAATTGTACTTACTTATTCCTAGACAGTTGTATTTGGATTGATAGAAAGATTTCGCAGAGCTTATGACTTGTATCTACCGGGTTTTCGAAAAATGTAAACTCTGTCAAGAATTCAATTTCGAAAATTTTAAAATTCCTTTATTATTGTTGTTGTTCAGTGGAGAAGTAAGGTTTACCTAGTCCCTAAGACTAGGTTCCATCACGATACCCAACGGAGGGAAATTTTGATCGTGACAAGTTGGTATCAGAGCTCTAGGTTCATAGGTTCTACGAGTCATAAGCGGGTTTGGTAGAGTATTGTGTATCGGTATGGAGACGTCTGTACTTATCTTCGAGAGGCTACAGAACTATCAGGACAATTTCACTTCCTTCATTCCTATCGTGCGAGTTCATCTTGAAGTTTGAAATTATCGTTCCATTCTCTCACTGATGGTGAGGACACGAGCGGCGATTCCGGATGATGTTACTCCGAAGCAAATGTCGCAAGGGTCAGAGACAGAGGCCAACGAGGAGCACATGCCGTAGTTAAGATGCCTACTAGAGGAGCCGTTGAGGATTCGCCAGTAGCTCTAGTTGGGGGGACAGGTACTGGGGGTGCCTGTTGCCACCTCGAATTTCAGGAGACCTGAGCGCAATTTTGAGTACGATTGGTATATCGACTCAGGCAGGGTTGATTTTTCATGCATCAATTACTTCACATATAAGGGAAGGAGTTCAGACTCCCACCGTTTACACTACAGAGCAGTGAGATCATATTGGCCAGGTTCCAGTTGCCATGGCACCACGCCATGTGGTTTCAGTTCAGCCCGTGGTTAGGGCAGTAGCATCGGAGGAAGAATACCTTGGACTTGAGAGGTACAGGAAGTACCACCCTTCTATATTTTAGTGGATTGGCGGCAGATGGTGCCTCAGGATTTACTGGAGGGGGGGAGGGTTTCACTATATTCTCCGCACTTCGGGTACTGTGGAGACGAGCGGGATTGCTTTTGTCACGTCTCAGGTCCAGAGTAGTGGATTGATCAGTGGTGGCGGCATATGAGTTGGGGTAGCCTGGCCGAGTTAGCTTTACTAGCATGGATTCAGTTTTCGGAGATGTTTTGAGGGAGGTTGCACCTCAGTTCCGTCGGGATGTACAGCGCACGGAGTTTGAGCAGTTGCGTCAGGGCGTTATGTCACCATGGGCATACACCGTCAGATTCAGTGAGTTAGCCAGATATACACCTCACGTGGTTTCTTCAGTTAGGAGGTGAGTCCGTAGATTCATTGAGGGACTCAAGCACTTAGAGAATCTTGGGTCAACCAGTTCAGTTGCATTACCAGCTTCGCATGGGAGCGTTTCAGATACTCATGGGTCTCAGAGAATCCGTATCATATGTTTTCCACAGCCACATCGGCAGAGAGATTGTTTTCAATGTGGATATGTTAGCCACAGGGTGAGAGATTGTTCCAGGATTCAGGTGGGAGAGTTATGGCAGGGTGTTCAGGGAGATAGAAGGCACCTAAGAGGAGGAGGCCCGACCCGTTGATGTGTTGCATATAGTAGGCTAGAGGCCGTCGTGTCAGGTATCATCACCCAGATATGGCTTGATGTGCTAAAGTGGGGTACCATTGTATTTCACTATAGTCATGTTGGTCAGGACGAGTTCCCTATTATTTGTTGTCTCATTTATGAGTGAGTTTCATGTATTGCACTCTATTTTTTGTGCTTGCTCATGTTGGGAGATTATATGAGTAGTAGCCATGTCTATCAGTGTTTTATTCATCCTTGCTAGTGGTGAAACTGGAAGTGATTCCATGTCGGCCTTCGTGATAAGCTTTATGTGATTCTCCTGAGTATTTTATTTTCGAGTTGTGATTTGATAATCCATTGAGATGTGAGTAAGTGAGCGCTATGATTTTGTTAGCCGAGGTGAATTAGCGGGAGATCTCTATTGGTATTATATATATTCGACATGTGTCGTAGAGTGAGGGCGAGACCCTCGTGATTCTTTATGATTTGATATGTTTGGACCGGGCTGAGTACCACAGTGGAATCTTTATCAGGATGGCATCCTTGTGATTTATTCATATGCTTTGCTTCTCTCTTGTTATATTGCTTTTGGTAAGTAAGTATCGATAGAGAGTTATGCCTATGGGCTTGTTTGATAGTACCTTTATATGCTTGTACCTTTCCTATTCAATCATTTCATTATGTGCTTCTTTAGTTCGGTTTGCGGGATGTGTGCCCGGTGGTGTTAGCTGTGACTCGGTGATTCGGATGTCTACTGATGAGGTCTTCGTGTTTATTGCACCATTATCGGTATTATGGGATTTGGAAACAGAGTTCTTCCATGTGTGGGACTAATTGCCAATGTTGAGTTGATTTCGAGCAGTTATGGTGATCAAAAGTGCTATTGATCCTATGTGTGATGTGCTATGTTGTGTGGCCGTGCCTTATGGGCGTAGACCTGAGTTGATGCAGCTGGTTGAGGCTAATGTCGGACATGGATTTAGAATTGGGTCTTTTGGAAATGAGTAGAAAGTGAGGAATTGAGGTACGAGGCTTATCAATGATGATGAGAAGGCTATATGGCAGTTGTGATGGTGTCATCAGGCTTATGTAGGATAGGGTGACATGGGATCACCCGCGGGTGTGTGTTGCAAATGCACAATCAGTGATTGGATGAGTTCAAAGTGAATCTTAGCACGTTCGAGGACGAACGTTTGTTTAAGAGGGGGAAATTGTGATAACCCAAAAGGGTCATCCCGTATATTCTATCTAATTCTTCGTTCTGAGGTCGTGAAAACCTCCTTCTATCTCACCTCGATTTACGTGCGCATCCCGGGCGTGTAGCCGGGAATCCCTTATGTGAAAATTGATAAAAGTGATAATTTTCGTATTAGAAATTTGAATAAAGTTGACTTCAGTCAATATTTTTGGTAAACGGACCCGGACCCGTGATTTGACGGTCCCGCAGGGTCCGTAGGAAAATATGGGACTTGGGTGTATGCCCGGAATCAAATTCTGAGGTCCCAAGTCCGAGAAATGAATTTTTAAAGACAATTGTTTTCTGAAAAATGTAAAGGTTTTTGAAAATGAAATGTTATGTGAAAACTATGGTATCGCGCCCGTATCTTAGTTCTGGAGCCCGGAACAGGTTCAATATGTTTTATATGTATCATCTATGAAGTTTGGAAATAAACGGACTTCGTTTGGCATGATTCGGACCTTATATGCAAAATTTGAAGTTTATGAAGTTTTTGAGAATTTTTATAGATTTTGAGGTTTAATTCGATGTTTATGATGTTATTTGGATGGTTTAATTACTTGAATAAATCCGTAGGATATTTATGAGGTTGTGTGTGAATTTTTCTTTGAGCCCCGAGGGCTCGGGTGAGTTCCGGGTAAGTGTCGGAGTGCAAAACTTGGTAAAAATCTAGTGTTTTATTTCTGTTGCTGGTGTCTAGGTAATTTCCCTATGCGAACGCACTCAAGGGAGTGCAAACGCACAGGGTAGTGTGAGGTCTAGGGGTTTGGGTAAACTTTACTCTATGCGAACGCAACCCCAAGGGTGCGAACGCGGACCTATAGGGAGAAGACCCTATGCGAACGCAGCAAGGGAGTGCGAACGCACAGGGTAGTGTGAGGTCTAGGGGTTTGGGTAAACTTTACTCTATGCGAACGCAACCCCAAGGGTGCGAACGCGGACCTATAGGGAGAAGACCCTATGCGAACGCAGCAAGGGAGTGCGAACGCACAGGGTAGTGTGGGGTCTGGGGGTCTGGGTGGTGCGAAGCCTGTGCGAACGCACCAGTTGGGGCGCGATCGCAGAAGGAAGGCTAGGATAGCCTGTGTGAACGCACTACACGTGCCGCGATTGCACTGAGTAAGATCGCCCAGTTATTTCTAAGTCTAAAAGCAGAACCATTTCGGGATTTCTACCAAAATTCATAAACCCTCTTCTTCTCCAAACCCCATAGACGATTTTTGAAGAGCTTCTTCACCATAATCTTTTAGTTAAGTAATATTTAACTCGTTTCCTTCCATTTTGATCAACATCTATTAGATTCTAGGCCTAAAAACATGAAATCAAAGGTAGAAATTGGGATTTCTTGGTAGAGTTAGGGATTTTGAATATTTGGGAATTTGACCTTGTTTTGGGGTCAGATTTCAAAACAAATTATATATTCGGTCTCGTGGGTGAATGGGTGATCGGGTTTTGGTCCGAACCTCGTGTTTCAACCAAGCAGGCCCGGGGTCAATTTTGAAAATTTTGGAAGAATGTTAGAAAATCTATAATTAGGCATTTAAATTGAATTGTTTAGCATTTATTGATGTTATTTAGTCGATTATGTCTAGATACGATTGATTTGGAGTCGAGTTCGTAAGGAAAGCGGTGCTAGAGGCTTGATTTGAATTCTTGGAGTCGAGGTAAGTATCTTGCCTAACCTTGTGTGGGGTACTACCCCTTAGGATTGAGTCTTCTATGTTGATTGTAGTCTGCGTACGCGAGGTGACGAGTGTGTACTCGAACTTGTTTGAAAATAGATTGCCCTTTAGGGATTTTGGGTCCTTATGCTCCCCGTATATGAATTGGAATTGTTATATTTGAATTCCTGGTTTCTAATCTCAACTCTTCCTGTTCAAATTAAACGCACTTGCCTAGCATTCCTTGTTTCTTATAAGATCTTAATTGACTTAAATGAAGATTTTGTTTTTCCTACTGTCATGTTATGTCTTCCTTCATACGCTGCCTATGTGACTAGAACTAGTATAATCTCGCTCTATAAATGTCTAACAAGAAATTTGAATATCTATACGTTGGTCAAGCATGCCCGTGAGTCGTACCTTGTGACTTAAATGATTTTCCTCTTAAGCATTACTTGGGTCTAATTGATGACCGCCCGTGTTGATGGTATTCTTTGATGTTGCCTATTTACTGAGCATTTGTTCAAACTGATTTTGATGTTGCCTAACATCACGTATTCTGATGTTATTTGAAAGAGCAGTACTTGAGAAAATATATTTTGAACATCACGTATTTTGATGATATTTGAAAGAGCAGTATTTGGGAAAGTATATTTAAATACCACGTATTTTGAAGAGACCATGTTGTTAAGATTTCTCTTATTAAAAATATATAAATATGCATTCCCAAGGAAGTATGTTTCAAAGAAGAAATTTCTCGATTTCGAAATGCTTATATCTTTAAAGATTTCAAAATAAACTCACGATTTAAAGGTTTTCACTTGAAGGTTGACCAGTTTTATTGAGTTTATTGGCTAAGGCCTGCTGTAGATAAAAATTGATGCAGTGCTGAGTTGCTAGTGTTTTTATTGGGTTGTGATTCTCGCCATTTGGATTGCATTCTTTCCATTCTCTTTGCATATTTCTATTATGCTGTCCGTTGATCGTAATTATTGAATTTCCTGCCATATCATTCGATCGTATCGTTATTTATATTGAAAAATCTTTAGATAGATATTATGTTTCGGTCTTTTATGCATTTATGCCTTTCTACTTGTTAGACCGGTGGTGTCTTGACTAGTTCTCGCCACTACTTCACCGAGGTTAGTCTTGATACTTACTGGGCACCACTGTGGTGTGCTCATACTACACTTCTGCACATTTTTGTGTGCAGCTTCAGGTTATTGTTGTTGGTAGCTGCGCAGGTCGTTGCTGAGGAGACTCAAGGTAACCTATTTCTGCGTTCGCAGGCTTCAGAGCCAGCTTCCTGTTTTATTTCTATTGAAGTGTACTTACTTATTCCTAGACAGTTGTATTTGGATTGATAGAAAGATTTCGTAGAGCTTATGACTTGTATCTATCGGGTTTTGGAAAATTGTAAACTCTGTCAAGAATTCAATTTCGAAATTTTTAAAATTCCTTTATTATTGTTGTTGTTCAGGGGAGAAGTTAGGCTTACCTAGTCCCTAAGGCTAGGTGCCATCACGTTACCCAACAGAGGAAAATTTGGGTCGTGACACCACAGTAAAAAGTAACTAATTAACATTTTTTAACAACTAATAATAATTTCTCTATTTTACTAATTTTTTTAGCACACTACTAATATAGTCCAGATAAAAAATGACAAATTAATTAAATCGCAAAACAATCACTAAATAACATAGAGCACAGTAAAAAATAACTAATAGGCATTTTTTATACATGAGTTTTAACAAAATCTAAGTCGGAATTCCTCGATTTTAATTTTTGGAAACTTGAAGATTTGGTGATTTGGGGGGGGGGGGGGGGGGGGGGGGGGGGGGGGGGCTCACTGGTTTTGGTGAGGAAGGAGAATGCACGCCTTTTTTATCTAGGTATAGTGCGCATATAGCGTCTTATATATGCGCGCTATGCCTTCCCGCTCCTTTTACGTTCAAATGCAATGCCTTAGTTTTGCTCAGTTTCCCCCATACATTTTGGCTCTTTGAATTCAAATAAATCATATTGTGGTTCCGGAGGCCACCTTCATTATATATCTTCTCATAGAAATAGAAATTAATTATCATCTGAACTCAGGGTATTAAAACACATAGAGTCTAAATATAATTATTTTAAGTAAGGGGACACGAACTGTTTGACAAATTTCTACCTAATGACAACCAATTAGGATTCTCAGTTACATAGGATATCATGTCTTAAGCACTCTTTGTGAACTTGTTTCATCAAAATTAATAACAAGTACTATTCCTTTTACTAATACTTCACTTCGAATAGTTTTCCTTCAACATTGATAACTTAAGCATCAGAATAAGCTAAATCATGACCCACAATCTAAGGCATAACACCGAATCATGGTCAGATCTCGTTAAACCATTTGAGTCGACACCAATTTAGATAATGTATGAGTCAAAATTAGGTGAGGTCGAGCAAGGTCCAATAGCAAGAAATCGCCAAGTGCGAGACTAGGATCGAGATCGATTAGAGAATGATAGTAGCAATGATTAAAATAGTCTTGGAATTGCGAAAAGAAATATACTATTGAATATTTCTTCGATTGTACTTTTTAGAGTTTCCTAGGAATATCCCTTATAAATAATATATATTCACTTTTTTTGATAAAAGCATCTTGTAAAAAGTTGACTATCACGAATATATACAAAAGCTTGTCTTGTCATTCGTGTTTGATTTGTATTGTTTGTTCTACTTTTCTATTCACAAGATCCAAGAACACTTCATCTATCTTCATAGTCTATTATCACACGCTGTTGTCAAAAGAAGGAATCATCCACGTCATTCAATATTTGAGTGATAAATTCCTTCTATTTACATTTCTGCCCTTTGTCATATTTATTGCTTATCATTAGTCCCATATTTATTGACAATTATTGAGCATATACTTGATATTTAACAACTGAACAAAGTTTCATATTACTAATATTTTTTAATTTTAGATCTAGAATTTATTATGCTTAACTAGGATTTACTCATTATTATTTTACATAATTAATTTAACAAAAAACTTCATACTTTTTGGCTAAACAGACAACTTCGTTGGCAAGCCGAGAACATTAATACCTCTTATTATTTGAAATGACTTATATACATATTATTTAAAAATAAATAGGACTTCCTCTGTTTTAGTTTAGCTTATTTTTTTAGTTTGTTTAAAAAGATGACACCTTATTCACTTTGAAAATTATTTAATTTAAACTTCTCATTTTACCTAATAATAAGTTTCTATAACCACATAATTATTAAAGTATGTTCAATAACGCAAATTCCAAAATTTTTTTAATCACACGAGTATTATGATACGTTTAAGGTCACAAATTAATTTTTTTAATTTCTTAAACTTTGCGCATAATCAAAGGATTAGTAGTACATAAAAGAGAGAATACTAACTTGATAGTTTTTTCACCTATCAGCTTATTTTGAGAAGTATTTTTTTCTCAAAAGTACTTTTGTTGAAAAGCAATTTGTGTTTGCCTAATTAATTTGAAAAAATGTTATTGAAGAGAAGCTATTTTTTTCTGTTTCTCCAAAATTGCTTCTGCTTCTCCTCAAAAGCACTTTTTTTCTTCTAAAAGCTTGGCCAAACCTTCACCTTTGGAGAAAAAAACAACACTTTCTTGAAAAAAAATACTTTTAAGATTGGAGAAGCTTGGAGCGGAGAGCCCGTTGAACCTTATTTTTCTTTGATCGGCCAATCTTCTTTCTATAAGCAAGTTCCCTCCGGCCGTCCAATCTCTGGACGGTTCTCGGTTCTTGAGCATGTTGGGGGATTAGGCAGCAGTTGAAATAGCTAATCCTGGTTCGTTCCGCCATCCCGACCAGTGAACTATTAAGATTCCTTTTTCAGTAGAATCATTTGCATTCACAAGTTCCACCGTTTTTATCACTTCTTACTTAATGGTTAGATCACAATGAAATTGGTTCAAACCAGGCTATGTCTTGAATGGACAGGGTTATATAATATGTGTGTTGATGAAAGATAATAAATATCTGGTAAAATAAAAAGAAAAAAGAGAAGAAGAGGGAGTACTAACTTTTTATGCATATCTTTGAGATTGTGGAAATATGGATAGATTACAGGGACATTCTAATAGCGGGAAAGTACTCCACTCCTCTGAGAGTCCAATTATTATAAAAGAGGTAACAGGGACCCATTTTTAATACTCCTAAAACACAAATACTGCTACTCCAACATGTCATTCGACGTCGACACTGAAGACCTCAAAACTCTCGCTGCCGAGCAACGCCGTGAACTCATGGCGGCGCGTGACATCGACTCCGACCTGGACTTCGCTTTCCAACTCCAAATCCAAGAAGCAATCAGTGCCTCCCTCTCCCTTCAACCCTCAACCTCCACCTCCACACCCACCCCCACTCCACTCCCCTCCAACCCCAACCCAAAACCCTCTTTCGCCGAAGTACAGTCATCAGAACTCCTTAATCTGGAGCAAGAAATCGACGATCGCAAGCTCAGTGAGTTGGAATTTCGGAAAATTCGCGACGATCTTCACCAGCGAATTCACGATCACCGTGTTGCTCAAGAGATACTTCGTATGCCGGAGGATGAGTGGCAAAATGATGGCGATACTTTTGAGCGTCCTTTCGGGGAAGGCACGTCGGAAAATGTGGATAAGGAGGTTTTTAGGGTTTATTTCAAGGGTTTGGTAGAGAATTGTTCACCGAAGGTGGTTTTTGGTGGGATTGGAGTTGCCATTTGCGATTCGAGAGATGAATTGTTGTTCGAAATGAGGAAGCCTTTTTATGGAAGTGCGATGAATCGCCAGTGCATTGAGTTTAAAGCCCTTCTTGAGGGTTTGAATGCTGCCATCGCTTTGGATTTGAAAAGGGTCGTTTTCTATTGTGATTACTTTCCCATTTTCCAATTTGTAAGCCCCGCACGCATGTTTCATTTTATCAGTTAATTTTGCTTTGGTGTTTTAATATTGGCATTGAAATGTGATTTCCATTTAAGGAATTCAAAATATGAAGTAGACACGTGAAGAAGTCGAGGGAATTCAAACATATATTATAAATTTTGATGGATAATGCAACATATATTACATACACATTTTAAAACACAGAATTTTGGCCTATATACAGAATGTAATTTTCCCATGAAGGGGTAGGGTAACTCTGCTTGGTTGGTCCATAGGCTAATTATACAAGGGATTAATGCAAGGATTGTTATAAGAATATAATACCTGTACAGTACTGCTAATCTGCTATTAGTTATCTCAACACCTAACGTTTTATCATTTAATATTCACGGTGTTTCAATATTGACATTGCAATGTGAGGTTTTGTGGTCCATAGGCTAGTTATATATTAGATATCCCAGCACCTAACCTTTTTTTGCCTCTGCCAAGATTTGACCCCTGGTCTCTTGAGATTCATTTATAATCATTGACCATTAAGTCACACCCTTGCATTGGCAGAACCAGAAATTCAAGGGGATGTATACAAAATGTATATGCCACATCTAGTTTTTTTGAACCACTTGCCGCTACACTAAAAGCCATTTTGTTTTACTTCATGCGGATTCAAAATTTTTTACTATATATATATATATACACACACAAACAATTATGTTTCCCATGCTGCACTGTAATTTTTGGGTGAAGGGGATTCAATCCCCACTTCCTTACATGTTGCTCTGCCATAGCACCCTTGGGTGCCCTTCCATTCCATTTTGTAGACAGTATTTGACTGGGCAATAGAAGATAGATTAAGATAATGGTTAAAAGATTAGTTAATTGAGAAAAATACATCAAATTCAACGTGTGAATAGTAACGAGTTTGAATTCTTGGAAGTTGTGAAAGTTGTATGCAAGTGGAATGATGTCAAATGATTCATGACATCCCAAAAACGAATTAGTGTTGTATAAATTGGGACGAAGGGAGTATTAAGCTTCACACTGTAAAGTCTAAGCAACTAGGATCACTAAAGAGTTTTAGGGCTTTCAGTAAATCTATTTTTGACTTCTGGGACTCCAGAAGATTAGTGACTAGAGCTCATTCCTAGCTATCTAGGCACATTGTTCTTCTAGTAACAAAACATATCAGGTTACATGGTTATCAAAAAATACATATCAGGATACATGTAAAATATAATGTTGGTCCAGGTTCATGAAGTAAATCAATACAAGGACATTTCTATATTCTGGAATAAAGAGCTAAAGATTTTCCTGACATAAAAATAGTACGGGATCGCTGCATTGTCTGCCTGGTATGGTGAGAAGAATGATCTCACATGTGTAAGCCTACATAGATATCTGAGGAGCTGTTTAATTGGATGTTATCTCAATTTTACGATTTACACAAGTCAAAGGTTTCCTTCTGCAGTCTTTTCTTTTAAGCTGCCCTACTTTGACAAAAGAATAATTTATCTTTCCGAAAAGTTATGGCTCAAACTGGTTAGTTGCCTTTGTTAATTGAATTTATTTTTGTCTATCAACAGTAAAGGGAAAAAGGAATTCTACACTTGGTAGGGTAAGTTTTAGCATAAAATACACTCAAGTTTTCTACAGTGCTTAATTTACTGAAATCATGTGTTTTGGGAACTGTAGGTTACAGGCCGATGGTCAGCCAAACAGCGGAAGGTTGCTGCTTTACTAAATCAAGTAGTTCTGCTTCGACAAAAGTTTTTGGTTTGCCAGCCTTCGTTTGTGTCTCGAAATGAAATTATGTTTGCATTTAAATTTGCAAGAGAGGCGATGGATTCCCAAATTAAGAAAGTTGCTGAGTCAGCTGCTTCTGGGAATGTGTACGAAACTTGTGTTATTTGTTTGGAAGAGACAGATATTGGCAAGATTTTCTCAGTTGATGGTTGTAGGCACCGGTATTGTGTCTCCTGTATGAGACAACATGTTGAAGTGAAGCTGCTTCATGGTATGGTGCCTAAGTGTCCTCATGCGGACTGCAATTCTGATCTAAAACTGGATAGCTGCAGTAAATTATTGACACCCAAGTTAATTGATATGATGAAGCAACGCATTAAGGAAGCTTCTATCCCCTTGACTGAAAAAGTTTATTGCCCTTACCCAAAGTGCTCAGCATTAATGTCAAAATCTGAAGTTTTAGAATATTCTAAGGGGGCCTTTATAGTTACTGAAAGATGTGGAATCAGGAAATGTACGACATGCAATGGTCTGTTTTGCATCAATTGCAAAGTTCCTTGGCACTCGAGTATCACGTGCTTTGAGTATAGAAGGAGAAATCCTAATCCTCCAGAGGATGTTAAGTTGAAAACTCTGGCAGCAGTGAATTTGTGGCGCCAATGTATAAAGTGCAACCACATGATTGAACTTGCTGCAGGGTGCTATCACATGACTTGCAGGTAAAGACTTGGGTGTTCAATTTCCATTTGTTTGACCCAAACATGAAATAAGTAAACTCTCAAATTGTGGAATCACGTTAGTCAAATGACATCCCTTTTTCTGTGTCCTGTCAATATGTTTCGTGCTATCTAAATTATTCTTCAGTTTGATGTGATTTCAGGATATGAACCCACTGCTATACCAGCTTAACCCAAATATAACTATTTGTTATTTATGATCTCCATGATAGTTAGACTGGATCAAGTAAACACTTTTAACTATATGCTCCACTCTATTGTTGAACTGGAAGTTTGTCGCTGCCTTGCATCAACATCCCCCCTCCCCCACCCCCACCCAAGAAAAAAAGATCAAGAATAACCCAACTTGTTGCATGTTGTTGGACATGCCTATTGAACCGAACCATATGGCATCTATTATATTCTGTTCTACATATTCATGCCTTGAACCAACCCCTGCTGATCTTTTTTTGGTTACTTTTTGGCTGCTCTTTCTTTTTCATTTGTACCCTCTATTGCAGTATCCATTATTTCTTAACATGACTTTGTCGCATGCGAGGCCTTAGCGATAAAATAGTTTGTTCTACATACTTATGCCTGCTATTGATCTTTTAAAAGATATTCATGCTAGCTATTTTTGCACTCTGATTACTTGTTCCATTCCAGGGACTATCTCAGTGATATTAATAGATCTTTCAACTGTGGTGTCCTGCTCTGGTATTACACTGTTGCTTTTCTATTTCACCCCCCCCCCACACACACACACACATTGGTGGAGCGGAGGGCTTAGGTTATCCAGCTGGTTCAATATCTGCTGGACATATCCTTAAGTATTCTAGTGATTGTACTTATCAATAAAGAAAGTATTTAGACACGTGAGGGTGTCGCCTAGTGGTCAGTGAAGCCTAAAAGAACCTTAAGCTCTCAGGTTCAAATCGTAGTGGTGGCAATAAAACACTAGGTAGTTATTTCTCATTTGTTGAAGCTTTGTTAGGAGTTCCCCGATGCCTATGTTGGTGGGAGGTAGTAGGTACCTAGTGGAATTAGTCGAGGTGCGCAAAAAATGGTTGTACACCACCATCATCAGAAAAAGGAAGTACTTTAGGTGAATATATTTGTGCAACATTTTACTGGATGTTCACTCTCCAAGTTCAGTGTAGAGGTACATCTTTCCAACGTAATGAAAGTGCTACCTCTGCTCTTTGCGGATAATGGGAGAATGACATCTCTTGTGTAAGCCTGGGTTCTTATACATACGACTACTCTCCATATTAATGTCATGACATTGGGTGAACTCAGAATAAGTATATCGGCTCTTTTTTTTCTTTAACAATTCTGGCTAATGTTCTTTGGTCTTTTTTTCAACTTATGGTAGTGACCACTTTCCAACTAACACTTGTATGTTTGGGTTAGTACCTGCACTTTCTGCTTTAATTGATCATATTAGTACCCACAGATAATAAACATATTCTATTCCTGCTCTGCATTGAGAGCCATGTATAGGAGGTCGATTGATTAATGCATATGAATTTATTTTTACCTTTAAAAAGAACTCCTATGAGATCAGAATATGTGCTACAGTGCTAGAAGGACAACCAAAAGTCTGAGGTGGGTTAGAGGTAGTGACTATTATCTTTTTTATATTTCTCTGTAGTAGAGCCCGAAGACTGAAGATGAACTAGTGATCTGTTGTCTTGAGATGTTTCGCTCTTCCTCGCATGTTATCTTATTAACAACATTTTTGCCTGTTTGTACAGATGTGGGTATGAATTTTGCTATACATGCGGGGCACCATGGAAGGACAAGAAAGCAACTTGCTCCTGTAAACTTTGGGACGAGGATTACATTTTAGATTCTGATGAAGATGATGATGAATTTGATGATGACGAATTTGACGATGATCATTATGAATCCGATCCTGATGATTACTTCGGAATGTTATAGTGGCCTGCTTCCTGTTGCATCATTCTTTTGGTGGTACTTAACTATTCTGAATATTTGGTCAAGCTGGGGAATTTGCTATAGAAATTAGCACATTTTGTGGCGTATTGTCTTATAAATTGATAATGTGACGTGAGTCATGGTCACTCCATCTCTTTTTTCTTAGCGCTTTCAGATTTCCTCGAGTTCTTTTCTTTCATTTTTGGTGGTGTAGCCCGAGAAAATTGTGTATTGCTGAAGGATGCTTGGAAGGCCTACTTTTTATGTTCAGAAGTAGGGGTGGCAAACGGACGGGTTGGGTCAGATATGAGCAGGTGAAAAATGGGTAATAAAAACGGCATCCGATCCGACTCGTATTTGAGACGGATAAAAAACGATTATCCAGCGGATAATATGTATATCCATATTATTTATGGCTTCTTGAATATGATCATTTATGGTAGAAATTGCATGGGCCCCCTATTTTAAGGCCCCCCATTTAACCTATATCCATATTTTTAAAATTATTTAACTTATACCCTAATTTTTACAACTTTAGGCGTCGCCTTCCTGATACATGTGCAAAATTTTCGCTTATTTAGTACTGAAGTTTTTATAAATTAACTAAACAACTTCAGCATCTTCTGTTGAAGTTTTTGAAAAAGCTTTATGACAAAACTAATTAATCCAGGACAAAACTTCAGCTTATTTAGCGTTGAAGTTTTTATAAATGAACTAAATAACTTTAGCATCTTCTGCTGAAGTTTTTGAAAAAGTTTTATGACAAAACTAATGAATTCAGGACAAAACTTTAACTTATTTAGTGTTGAAGTTTTTAGAAATGAACTAAATAACTTCAGCTGCTGAAGTTTTTGAAAAAGCTTTATGACAAAACTAATTAATCCAGGACAAAACTTCAGTTTATTTAGTGCTGAAGTTTTTACAAATAAACTAAATAATTTCAGCACTTTTGCTGAAGTTTTTGAAAAAGCATAGAATGCTGAAGTTTGTCTAATTGTCTTTGTTACTTCAGGCCCGTATGCCTGAAGTTTATGCGAAAAGTGAGTACGCTTGCAATTTATTTTGCAAAGCGGATATAAGTTAAAACGTGACCCAAAAAGCGGGTATAGATGCAAAAGCCCCTCACTTATAGGAGAATTCCTAGTCTGCCAAACTTGAGGAACCCTCAATTTGAGGCTTTACAAATGTAAAAGTTAAACACACAGTCATTCATTGGTTATCCGTTTTCTAAGCGGATAATATGGTTCGTATCCATATTCGACCTGTTTTTAAAAAGTTCATTATCCAACCCATTTTTAATGGATAATATGGGTGGATAATTGTTTTCTTTTAACCATTTTGCCTCCTCTGATCAGAAGCCAATCATCCTTTAATTATAAAATATTAAAATTACCTATTTTCTTTTTTAAGTACTCCTTCCGTTCACTTTTATTTGTTTACTTTGAATTTTTCACGCCCCTTAAGAAATAATGATTGACACGAGTATTTTACTATAATACCTCGATTAGTTGTTACTTAATCTCAATAATTAAAACCAAATTTCCAGGCATGCCTTTCTGAATATTCCTCAATATTCGGCTATTCACGGAACGTGAGAAGCAGACGGTTAATCGTACGTAGTTATTAGAGCTAATATGATTAAATATTTTGTGATGTAGAAATATGTGATTATTTCTGATGCACCTTGTGAGATGCTTGCCTTAGAATTGTGATGTATATTTGCTCTACTTTTGTTCCTGCTAAGGTTTCTGAATCAATGCGTGTTAACAATTTCACGTTCATATACCAATAAAGAGTCAAAGACTGTATAAATAGAATATAACAAAATCTCCTATAGACTCGAGAGAAACAGTAAAAACGCATAAGTTGCATTACTGATGCCATGAATTTTAAAAGGATAAAGAAGGTTAACGAAGAGGTTTGTGTCAATCCCAATATTAAGCATTGGTTAGCTAAAATTGACCATTAGCTTTTCAAGAAGTTTTGGTAAATGAATTAAGGGTAAAACAAGAATTTTCTTTTTTTATTTTTATTTTTTTTTGATATGCTAAACGTGATAAATAAAAGTAAAAATATATTTTTAGAATATTGGACAAGAAAAAGTGAACGAGAGGGAGTACAAATTACTTATTCAATTCTCTTTCTCGTTCGTTTTCTAGAATTGCCATCCATTGACAAAATTTTATTTGGCAAATGATGCTCTTGCGCCTCAGGTCTCTCTGGCTGTTGGTCTCCGTTAAATGCTAAACAAACAGTATTAACCAATTTTAACAAACCCAAGCAGTGTTAAATTCTATAAATATATTTTATTAATTATTATTAATCAGGAAGCATGGTAAATTAATTAAAAGGGGGAGGGCTAAAATTGATCGTCAATTGATTATTGATGATCTTTCATTCGAGTTATGTCATTTATTGTTTGGCTTGCCTAGCAGGTACGGTTAGGTGCCTTCATGACTTGAAGAAATTTTGAGTCATGACAGAATATTTCTGATAGACCGTCAGCTTAATGAAGTATTCCTTTTAAAAAAACTTGACAGTTAAGAAGGCATAAAAAAAATACTAATAAGGAAGGCATTAAGAAGCATTTGAAAAAGGGCATTAACATCAACAAAATATTAAGATAACCGAAGTACAACAAACAACACGTAGTAATAGGGATTAAAGAATAAGACAATACGAGAATAGTAGTAATACTACTTGTATGAACGGAGAAGCTGATAATGGGCTCCAAACTACCACCAAGCCTCTCCCATAAAAAAGCGAGATAACGCTCGACTACCTGCTAATCTTTTACTCTACTCCATAATCTTCATTTCCTCCTATGTAAGGTTATGTCCTCAGCGGGTTTGACCGAAAGTGTAACAAATAAGAAAAATAGACTTTTGAAGTAAAGGTGTCTCAGTTTAATTTCTCGGAATGTTTTTAGATAATTATAAAAAAAAACCTCAAATTGGTCAATTGATTTAGGGGTTTTCAAATATCAAATGTATTTTAGTTTAAGCTAAAATCACTACTCCCTTCGTCCTAAAAGAAAAATGGGATGGTTAAACGTTGAGGCTCAACGAATTTAATTTTTGTTGTGAATTTTGATATTGATTTTTAATTTGTTTTTAAATAAAGTTTTACATATTAAAACCTAAATAGAAATATCACAAATCACAATTTTTATATATTCGAATACTTTTTATTAAAATATTTGATCGAATTATAGTAAAAATAATAGGGAAAATTTCACATTAGAACAACTGAGATTCATGTTTTTCAATTTTATAGCTCATATTTCAATTTACAATCAACTAACCCAAAAATAATAGGCTAAAACTCAATATCCAACTCCAACAGGTTCTCAAAATTACTATTTAATTTTTAAAAAGGATTCCTCAAGCATTTAAATTAATATTGAAATCAATAATTCTTACTCAAATATTAGTTCAACAAATAAAATCCATTTGGGTGGTGAAAATTAGATTTTTAACAAGCTTAAACATGTAGGTTTAAATTCCGAATTTGATTTTGAGAGAAATTTGGAGTGGGTGTTATTTAGACTTGCTAGAAATAGTATAAAGAGGTTGTATATAAAATTTGAAGTCATTTCATGGAGATTTGGACTGGTTTTGAACCAGATTGCAACTGAAAATCGTGGAAGAAGTTTGTCTACAGACGCTTGTATAAATGTGTATAATAGTGTATAAGATTTGTTTATACACTATTATACAAGATTATACATACTTATACAAAAAACTGACTTTTTTTTCTTCCTTGCGTCTTCTCTGAAATTTAATTCAAATCTTGCTCAAATCTACTCCAAATCACTTCAAATTTAAATTTTGAACTTTTTTTGATATTTTCAATCAATTGGAACAACAACCAATCCAAAAAACTAACAAAATAAAAAAAAAAACCATTTTCGAAAGCAAAGCTTTGAATGGTCTTCAATGATGGACTTCCACTCTTCAATTTTCTTACATTGCAACCAGGTGACACAAGAGGAGAAGCAGAAAATATACAGCCCCTAGAAGCATATGTCGAGGATGTGAGAAGAAGAGAGCGAAAAACAATGTTGTAAGAACACAAATTTAATTCCATAGCTTTTAGAAGCAATTGTTGTAAGAACACATATTTTGAATTTGCTAGTGCTATCAAAATATGTACAATATGGGCTAAGATGGGTAAACCTTAAAAACATGAGCCATTTTTTGTTACGGTGTGAAGTCATGTGTATTTTCTTGTAATTTTTTCAAAATAATATATTACTCAAATAAACAAAATATTATTCTTTTAGAACGGATGAGGTACTTTATGAGTTGTGTAAGTTCTGATTTCTGCTTTTAATAATTACAATTTCAGAGAAAATTTCTATTAATGTTCCTTTATTCTTCTACTCAAGCGTAATGCTCGACCAAATAAATGTATGTATGTCGAGTAGTTCATTTCATCATCAATTTGGGGATTTTAATTTTTAAACTACCTTTAATAGCTATGTTGAATTGACAAAACCGAAAAAAAAGAAGAAAAAAAAAAAAAAAAAAAAGGGATTGTCGTTACCTATATTTGTTCTTTTGCGTTCCGTCTTAAGACAAAAGTAAGGAAATAAAGAAAACTCATCAAAGTTCAACATTAGTTTTCTAGGTAGAAACATACTAAAAAGAAATAGAAAGCAAGTTTAATAAATAACAATACAATTTTGAGTTGTTATGGGATATTATTTGCACCACATATGTTTAAATTGTTGGGACATATACTATTAACTATGAGTTTGATTTGAATATGGTATTTATTATGGAACAATTGTTTATTCAATTTTAATAAAGTTTTAAATATATCATATATTCGTCTGTGTCCTTTTACTTATATACTAGATGATTTAGTGTATAGAGTTTAGCTTATACACGAAAGATTAAATCATCGGTTCTTATAAGTATAAAGTTTGAAATTCACAATCTAATGATGGAATTGGAGAAACCATCATGGATGATTGTAGCACAAGATTAAATATAATTTATCTTGATTATGGAAATGGTTTAATTCCAACTTCTTGTGCTAGTACATTTTGTATGTATTGAACGGACCAAGTAGAGATAAGTATTTTATACTGACTTAATAAAATAAACTCTCTAGCCATTAAATGTACTTATACTCTTAATCTTGATATAATTATTATTAGTTGTGTATATTATTATTTTTTTGATTTATTAAAAGGCGAGATTCTTTCGCGGGTCAATATGCATGGTAAATTGGATAATAATAATGTACATTGGCGAAGTAATAGTTAGTTGATGGAATCCATGTCTCGGTTTAGAGATTGATGATACACCTTTATGAAAGCTTATAAGTTTTCATATGTAAACCCGACCGGTGGATTTTGTATCCGACACATGAAAGTTAAGCGAAAGTCTAAGGGAAATAATCAATAAATTAAATTGTCAGTAATTTAATTTAATTGATTAGTATCTGAATCTTAACATGGGGAGTTAAATAAGATTGAATGGATGAATTTTAAAATTGAATAAGGAGTGCAATTATGAATTTTTAGTGGAATAATTCGTAATTAATTATGGTAGATATTAATTTAGAAAATTAGAAATTAATTCCATGATTTGAGCCTTGTTAATTAAATTTTGTGGTCCCTACTGTGCCTAAATAATAGGAAATAAAGGAATCCTTTTTCTGGTGGAAAAGAAAACTCAACAGGTTTTGGAAAATGGTTTTTAACCCTTAAAACTTGTGCTATAAATACATAAGGTTTTCCACCTAGAAAAGAGAGAGAAAGATGGACAAAATTTTCAGCCACGGTGGCCGAAATTTTCAGCATATTTTCCTAGAAATTTTGCCCACACGAAATTGCTATTTCCGGGTATTATTTGGGTAACACAGTAGAAGACCGTGGAACGTTCGAGGATCACGATTATGCCGGTGGTGGAGATTCCATTGAAAAGTTATGGAATTGAAGACTCAAGCGAAAAACAGATATGTTCACGCTTCAAGAGGTAACCCGTGAAACCCCGTTTATGTTAGTTGTCTAGATTACATGTGATTTTGATACTGGGATTATTTCCGCTGCGTATAATAATCCATCAATTGGTATCAGAGCTGTCATGACCCAATTTTGGAGTCGTGATGGCGCCTGTCATGGAACCAGGCAAGCTGCCCTTTTTAACTAAGCTAAATTCAATTTCCAGTAAAAATACGATTTTAAACGAATTTATTGATAATACTAAGAATCTGAAGTTTTAAAAACAACATTTGAAAAACTAAATTTAAACCTCCAACCCCGGATCCGGTGTCACTCAGTCATGAGCTGCTATTTAAAAAGAAATAAAGACTTGCCCTTCCCCGCCCTACCCTGGCCTGCCCTATTTACATCCCTACTCTCATGTTAATTCCTAAGGACTTTCTAACTGTATTTCCTGCACCATTTGTACCAACAAGGAAACGACACTGAATATCTCTCCTTATATACTTCCCTTCAGTAAGGAAAAAAGTAGTTACACTGACGCCATGCTCAACATCATTGATTGCAATGCACGCATGCCCCATAAAGATCTGCCTCTCGCCAATAGAGCCATGCTCACGCTTTTTAGAGTTCATCGTACAGAAATCAAGTTTCTCAAAGTGCTTGAGTAGTAACCTGGAGAGCTTGTACTGGGAGAAGTGTGGAACAGAGACATGACTCACAACCCGATCAAAATCTAACAAACAAAATGGAAAAGGTTTGCAGAAAACAAAAGAATCACCAATATGCATATAAGACATATCTTCCACGAAGCAAACTCAATAAATTTGTGATGCAATAGATGGATACCATACTTGTCACGACCCAATTTCATAAGCTAATTTCCACGCAAGATTATGAGCATCTTGAATACCAGAATTCATCCCTGAATAAAAGAAGACATCTTGAGCAGATTTCCCTTCCCTAATCTGAACTATTAAATCCTCAAACAAACAACAACAACTGCAGATATATTCCATGAAACAGAGTTGGATGCGTCTTACATAACACCTTAGATCTTCACACCACCTAACTTAAAAGTTATCAAGATGCAGTTATTTAATACACTATTAGACTGTGGGGTCCATCCCATTTGTAATAGGCAGGTGCCTATTATTACTTTGGCCCCAAGTTTGAAAATGAATGGAGGAGAATTGAAGCTCCTCCTTTAGCATTCTTAGAGTCTACGTATTTTCTCCTATAAAAGGAGAGCTCTTTCACTTCTTTTAGCACACCAACAAAGAGAGAAATAAAGAGTGAGACATCACAGCCAGAGTATAAGAAAATAGTCTGTGAGAAAAAATAGAGAGTGTGAGCGATATTGTAGTGAAGTGAAAATATCAAAAGAGAGTTATTTCTTTTGAGTATTGTAGTGGTCTTTGTAGTATTTTACTCGGGCCTACAAAGTGTAAAATTCCTTACTATAGTGAAATCAGTTGCTCCTCTCAGGGTCATGATTTTTCCCCTTATTCGGAAGGGTTTTCCACGTAAAAATCTTAGTGTCATTGTCACTCTTTTATTATTGTTGATTATCGTATCTCGGTGCTACGCTATTATTCCTCTTTTATCACCATGGATATTATTTCTGCAGGGGATCTATTCCCAACAAGTGATATCAGAGCATAGGTTCTGCTCATTCACAGAAATACTATTCACTGTCGGTGTTTAACCAAAGAATTAGACCCTTTGACTAAAGCTTATTTTTAAGATGAATACGGGTTACTGATAATCAAAGTAATGAAGAAAAATGAATAATAGACAGTATTGAAGAAACAAAAAATCGAAGTTAATTGTATCCGAGAATCAGATGCCTTTACAAGTTGTATTCCCCTCCCTTATATAGGAGATTCTTACAGTGTACGACTCTTACTATGGTTACTCATTAATGACTAATTATGACATTAATTAGGCGTTACAAAGGATAATGGTAATTGGGGTTCGGTTACATAACGTTCGAGTAATCAATTGTGGGTCCTTGAATCTGCCCGTAGCTTTGTCTAGATTTATTCTGACCGTGCCTCTCTCCCGTTTTGATCAAGTTCAGTTTTGCGTGGCTGATAAGTTCGTGGGTTTACTGAACCATTCCTCTTTGTACCGTATCTCTTCAAAGAATCACATCCATCTGTCGTGTTTTCCTGTGTCCACGTGACTGGCTGAGTTGTCAAAAGTTGGCTTACGTGTAAAACTCTTTTTTACCAATACAGATAGTCCCCCCACTTACCATATATTTAACGATTAATATTTGGTAAGTGGTTATTCATTTATGGCCGAAATATTTTGCCGCCTCTTTTCCTTGAATCATTGTATCCTTCTCTGCACCATAGG
>ML351690.1:0-13367 GCA_005239505.1 Nicotiana paniculata | reverse complement strand
ATATTTGAAAGAGCAGTATTTGGGAAAGTATATTTGAACACCACGTATTTTGATGATATTTGACAGAGTGGTATTTGGGAAAGTATATTTGAACACCACGTATTTTGAAGAGACTATGTTTTAAATATTTCTCTTTATAAACATATATAAATATACACTAAGAGAAAGTATGTTTCAAAGAAGAAATTACTCTATTCCGAAATGATTACATCTTTAAAGATTTCAAAATAAACTCACGATTTAAAGGGTTTTCACTCGAAGGNATATTGAAAAGTATAGCTGAAAAGCAATTATCTCAAGGAAAAGTTATGTCTGAAGGACTTCTATTTCGAAAGTATATTTGAAAAGTATTTGTCTTGCAGAAAAATGATATTTGAAAGAGCAGTATTTGGGAAAGTATATTTGAACACCACGTATTTTGATGATATTTGACAGAGTGGTATTTGGGAAAGTATATTTGAACACCACGTATTTTGAAGAGACTATGTTTTAAATATTTCTCTTTATAAACATATATAAATATACACTAAGAGAAAGTATGTTTCAAAGAAGAAATTACTCTATTCCGAAATGATTACATCTTTAAAGATTTCAAAATAAACTCACGATTTAAAGGGTTTTCACTCGAAGGTTTGACCAGTTTTATTGAGTTTATTGGCTAAGGACTAACGTGAATAAATTGTAGCGGTGCCGAGTTGCTAGTGTTTTATTGGGTTGTGGTTCCCAACATTTGTCTTGCATTCTTTCCATTCTCCTTCCGTATTTCTATTATGCCGTCCGTTGATCATAATTATTAAATTTTCTTCCGTATTATTCGATCGTACCGTTAATTATATCGAAAAATATTTAGATAAATATTATGTTTCGGTCATTGGTACAATTATGTTCTTTTACTTATCAGACCAGTGGTGTCTTGACTAGTCCTCGTCACTACTTCACCGATGTTAGTTTTGATATGATGCGTGGCTAGCATTCATGGTTTTAAGCATTATATACCTTACATTTTGTGTGCGTTAATGATAAAAATACACGTTATATGTGCATAATGGAGTCTATTTCATGTGTAGGTGAATTGGAGATGGAACCCAAGCTAAATGGATGCATAAACGTCAAAAATACGCTCAAGAGTCTAAAAGGAAACAACCGGTCACTAGCCGGGCGTTTGGCCCCTAAAGCCAGGCTGACCCTGGCGTTAGTGGGGCGTTTGGCCCCTAACGCCAGGCCTGGCCATGCTATAAGGGGGCGGTTGGGGCTTAACGCCTGGGTCCCTGTCCGGTCAATTCCGAGTTTTGAAGGTTTTATGTGTTTCCCGGTTTGAATAGAAGTCTCCTACACAGTTAGGGTTTGTCCCAAACTTATAAATAGACCCAAAAACTCAACTTTAACCAGAGGGGATTCACTAATATTCACGTGAGGGGAATTGACGTCGAGGAACACACACCACGCTAGAAGGAGTCTTCTACCTAGTTTTTCTTCTCTTCTCTTCTTTTAATTTAATAGTTTATTAGTTCTAGAGTTTTGGGTGCTACATGAACGTTGTAGTTTGAAGCTTGAATTGTTCTTATTATTTTATTATATTGGTTTATTTATTCAATCTAACACTTAATTATTTGATTGCTTGATCACCAATTGAATACTATCTACGAATCTAGGATTGAACTCGGGAGAGGGAATTCTAGATTGCATATAAGATTGGGTAGAGCAAGATCTTAACCCTTCAGGGGAGCGGATTTGCGGTTAGGATAGGAATATACCTAATCGCCTTGCTTGGTTATTATATGGGAATTATTAATGCCTTCTTGTTAATCCTAATTTCACAGGAATATAGGCGTTAGGTTAGCTTGAATAGGCGAGTTGTACTTCGGGAGAAGGCTATAAGCAATATTAACCTCGTCAATCAATAAATCAGATAAATTAATTAGACGATTTAAGTGGAAAACTCATCAGGATTGTTTGCTAACCCATAGCTCTAGAATATCGGCTCTTATTGGATTCATGTCTAATTTCGCCAATTATTTCCTTAAGTTCATAGTTTACTATTCTAGATTAATATTTGTTAAATATTCATACTTTAATATTCGCTTGAATATTAATTGTTTGGATTTAATTTAGTTGATAGTTAATTACAAGTCTCTATGGTTACGATATCTGGACTTACAATCCTATATTACTTGTAGACCAAGTATACTTGCGTGTGCGTTTGGATCCAACAAGTTTTTGGCGCCATTGCCGGGGACTCAGAAATTAACTATTTTACTAGATTGAATTTTTACTTTTGTCTATTTAATTTTTTATTTATTTTTTTATTTGTATCTTAATTGTATATCTTATTATCTTTCTTGGCATGGCATCTTGGAATAATAATTGGTCGAATAGTGGTTATTCTTATTATGTTGATCCTTGTCCATATTGTGGAGGACCACACATGTGGCAATATTGTCCATCTCAATCTAATGTGGGTAATTTTTGTAATGTGTGTGGTTGTCAAGGTGGCCATTGGGATGGTTGTCCTAATTCTTGTTACCCTTCTCAGAGATTTTATTGTAATGTTTCAAATAATGTTAATGGGTTTGATAGGAGCAAGGAAGTGGAGGATATGGAAAGCATGGCTCGTATTNTTATCCTTCTCAGAGCTTTTATTGTAATGTTTCTAATAATGTTAATGAGTTTGATAGGAGCAAGGAAGTGGAGGATATGGAAAGCATGGCTCGTATTATGGACTTGATGAGACAAGCAGAGGAGCAACAAAACATGATAGCCGAGCAACAAGTTCTTGACTCCTTAGCTATAAAAAGACTCCAGGCTAGAATGGATGAATTAATTGACAATACCCAAGAAGAACCTCAACTCGACGAAGAGAGCGAGTTCCTACCAGAAGATAATTTTGAAGAAGCAGATATAATGAGCCAATCTTGGCTAGAGGAACAAGCTCAACTAATAAAATCTCATGAGTTTCTTCGTGATGGTCTTTCAAATATGACAGATCAACTGATAGAAAGAAGAACTGAGATCAGGCAAGAGATAGACCAATTTGGTTCTGATACCCATGACCTGCAGGCTCAATTGAATAAAAAGGTTGAGGTGTCGGATGCCCTACCATGTAATAGTTGTGCATACTGGCCAGCTTATGGAGCGGAAAGAGGAAATCCAAATATTCGACCAAATTATTAATGATGTCAAGGTTGATGAAGAATATAAAATAGAGGATGTAAAAAATAATGCAGCTTTTAAATTGGAGCGTATTGGACCTTATTCTAAACACTTTTCAACATTGTGTTTGGTTGGTGACATGGGAATTGATCCAGTCGAGCATATAGAGGAGTCAATGGAAGAGGAACAAAGTGTTTATATTCTGAAATTTGTGATGCCAAGAAGACAAAATGACATCCCTCACCTAAGGGCCAAGAAGTGCAAGATGCGATACCTACGGTTTGGTTCCTTTATTTTTATACCACCACCCCATGAACGTGACAGAAAAATTGATGCAAAATTGGGGACGCAATTCATATCCTAAAAGTGGAAGGAGAAGTGGTGAAGTAGTAGAGTCGTGCCACAACTATAAATAAGGCACTTGTTGGGAGGCAACCCAGCCTGTATATCTTTTCATTAATTTTTAGTGTCAGTTTTGTGTTATTTTTATTTTGCAGAGGAGGAGAAGTCCGAGTTCCCAAAAGTTGAAGCTGAGGGGAATGTTTGAGCTTAAGTGTGGGGTCATCCCGACTCTAAAGATTGAGAATCATGTCCGAGCTAGACCCGAGGGGGTCTCAGGGAGTATTTCTCACCCTTGTTTTAATGTTTTTCTTTGTGATCATGCATCGAGGACTATGCATAACATAAGTGTGGGGGTGGGGAAACTACTTTCCAAGGTGTAATTGTATAAAATTATTGTTTTTTAGAAAAATCTCGGATTTTTCCCAACAATGGATCTGTTGGACAATTTTCTTGAGGGATAAAGTCCGATTTAAAAACGTCAAAAAGATTTTTTTTAAATTTTTTTTAGGATAGATAGGTAGTATCCCTTGGTTTTTCTTTGGGCAACAGTTCTTTCCAAGGGTGTAACTTGAACCGGGCACTTTAAATTTTTTTTAGAGTATTTAGGAAGAAGCTGAGTAACTTTGAAATACCCCATGACATGTTTGATGCTGACATATTAGGTTATGACATACATTCTGCTTTCCCTTATATTTGGTTTGACATGTGATGCCTGAGTAAAAATAAATAGCCTATTTTGTGACGCCTTAGCTCAGCTGTTTGACTTGTATGATACATAATGTAATATTGCTTAATTCTCTCAATTTTGTGTGCTTGCTTGACTTGAGAGTTGAATAAAAACGTTGTGATTGAGTCATGTGCAATGTGTGAGTGAGGTTTAGTGATTTTCTATGCTATCCTGTGTAGTCTAGAACTTGCCCCGTGTGTTAATCTAAGCGAAATTGTAGGTTATGCTAGTCTAGGAGATGACGTAGGCGTTTTCTTTCTTGATCATGGATGTGCTTGACACATAAGAAATAAATTTTCCATTGATAGCCCCTTTGAGCCTTTAGACCTTTTCTTTGGTACCCACATTACAAGTCGTACCCCTATTTTGTTCTTAATTTAAAATTTTTGCACTTTTTACTCCCAAGGAACTTAGTCGGNAAAAAAATGATAGTAAAAGTATGTACAAAAAGATACACACCTCCAAGTTTTTATTAATTTGTGCTAGTGAAAATATAGAAGTGCTTAATTGAAAAAGGGCTATGTTGAATATGAATTGTGGCAAGAGAATTGGTTGAGAAGAATATGTGTTGATTTGTTAAGGTAGTGTATTAAAGTGCTTAGGAGGGTTAGTCACTATTACCAAATATGCCCTACTCGTCCCTTAGCCTACATTACAACCTTAAAAGTCCTAATTGATCCTAGACTTGGCTAAATTGAATTAGTGGAGATCTACACTAAGGGCAAGCTTATGATACTACCACGGGATGCATATGAATTCTTTTTGAGAGTGAGGGAATCAGTTCAATTGTGTGATGTCCTTACAAAATGTTCAAAATTATATTTGAATGTGTGGACTAGATATATTCACTATCTTGTTGTTGGTGAGGGCACATGATCTCATGAACGATTGGAAATATTGTAATTTTCTTGTTGGGTAGGTGCGTGAATTGAGAGGGCTTATTAGTTGCAAGTCGACTCTTGAGGTTGGGTGGTTGCAATTAGGTTGTTGATATTATTGACTAAATTCTTATACTTGGGCATGTTTAACGAAGGGAAAGAATGTGAAATTTTGTATGTTCATACTTGAATGCCGGTATCGATCATAGTTAAGGGGTAATGTGTGATTGAAAAGTAAAATACTCCTTGTTAATGAAATGTGTACGTGTTGAAAGATATTGCTCGAGGACGAGCAAGAGTCTAAGTGTGGGGTATAATACTTACTGGGCACCGTTGTGGTGTGCTCATACTACACTTCTGCGTATTTTTGTGTGCAGATCCGGGTAATTGTTGTTGTTAGCTACGTGGATCATTGATGAGGAGAATCAAGGTAAACCTGCTGCTGTGTTCGCAGGCTTCGGAGTCACTTTCCTGTTTATGTCAACTGTACTTATTATTTCTAGACAGTTGTATTTAGATTCGGTTGAAAGATGTCTTAGAGCTTATGACTTGTATTTACCGGGTTATGGAAAATTGTAAACTCTGCCAAGATTTCTATATCGAGACTGTTAAAATTCCTTTATTATTGTTGTTATTCAGTGGAAATTTTAGGCTTACCTAGTCCCTAAGACTAGGTGCCATCACGATACCCAACAGAGGGAAATTTGGGTCGTGACACTAATAGTAAATCCCAAATTAATTTCCATTATTTAAAAAATTAATCTCTCAACCAAAGGAAAAAATATCAATTATAATTAGACTCCAATAATTTTTATGCACGAATTATGCTGAGGTCGTATAGCCCCATCCACATACAAATATATAAATTGTGCACTGTTGAGGGTCGAACGACATGAACCATAGATGCATCTATCTGCTACCGAGGCGTTCGGCTTGCTCCACGAGAAGAGAAAATACTTTATAAACAACCGATACAAGATTATTTAGAGGCTAATATTCAAAGAAATACCAATTCTCACTAACGATAAAGTGACCCGCCCAAAACTCAAGTAAATGAAATTTAACATTTTACAATTCCTTTATCAAGTTCCAATTTGATTTAAGCAACTAAATTAACAAGTAGGGCGCAAACATTGCAAGTATAACATTATTTGGGTCCTAGACTACCCGGACATAAGCATAATTAATAGGTACGTGCGAACTCTCGTCACCTCGTGCGTACGCAGCCCCCAAAAATAGAATCACATATTAAATTAATTCACCTATGGGGTTAATTCACTCTTACAAGGTTATAAAATAGATTTACTTCGCTCCGAAGTTCAATAACCGGTTCCAAAGCTTTTTCTAACAACTCAAACCATTTCCCGTCTTTCCAAAACTAGTCAAACAACGTGCAAACAAATAAAATATACTCTAATACTCGTAACAAATCAATGTAGACAAATTCCCAACTTCGCTCGGAAAATCGATAAAGCATCCCTCGGGCCCACATGCCCAGATTCCAAAACATTTCATAGATAATCTTTATCCATAACATTAAGAGCTAAAATTTATGATTTATTCCAAATTCCATGTCCAATTTCTTGGTTAAAATCCAAAATATCAATTTCTAGGTTTTCTTCGAACCCTCACAATTTCCACAAATTTTCATGTTCAAATCCATATGTAACTCATATATTTAACTTAAAATGTGAGGGAATCACTTAAATAGTGGAGGATGATGAAAAAGAACCTTCAAAAATTGCCCCAAGCTCGGCTCCAATGCAGAATTTGAGATAAAATGAGCCAAAGCCTGTTTCTTGCAACTTATACACTGCCCAGGCAATCCTTCATCGCGAACGCGGCACTGCCCTCTCATTTCCGAAATTCAGCAAACTCAGGCCCAGAAATTCTTGTTCACGAACGCAACAAGCCCCTCGCGTCTGCGAAGCACATCTTGCCTCAACCCCCAGTTTCTTTATCTCTTCGTGTTCGCGGCCTTCAACTTACGTTCGTGAAGGCTTTTCCAGCTTCTGCCTCGCGTTCACGTCCACTGCCTCGCGTTCGCGAAGGCCAAATCCCAGTAGACCAACAATTCCTCTTCGCGAACACATGAGATTCGTCACGTTCGTGACGTAGGAAACCAGACACCAGCACAATAGCTCCAAAGCAGCCCAACTTGGTCCGAAACCGCCCCGAAACACGCCTGAGGCCCCTAGGACCCCGTCCAATCACACCAACCAGTCCCAAAATATGACATAAACTTGCTCGAGGCCTTAAATCCCACCAAAGAATATCGAAATCATGAATCGCACCCCAATTCAGGCTTAATGAACTTTAGAACTTAAACATCAACATTTGATGCCGAAACCTATCAAATCACGTCCGGTTGACCTCAAATTTTTCACACAAGTTACATTTTATATAACAGACCTACTACAACTTCCAGAGTCGGAATCCGAACCTGATATCAAAGAGTCCACTCCCGGTCAAACTTGCCAAAACCTTCTAAATTTCACAAATGACAACGAAATGACCAAAGGACCTCCAAATCCACATTTGGACGCGCTCCTAAGACCAAAATCACCATACGGAGCTATTCACAGTCTCGAAATCACAAAGGGACATTGATAACATTAAAATAAACTTCAACTAATACTTATGAAATTCTTCCAAAATGCTAGTTTTCCTAATAAGCATCGAAATGCTCCCGGGTCACCCTAAACCTGATTCGGACATACGCCCAAGTCCAAAATCATCAAATGAACTTATTGGAACTTTTAAATACCGATTGCGAAGTTGTTTACTCAAAAGTTAAACCTTACTCAACTATTCCAACTTAAGCTTCCAAAATGAGAATTTTTCTTTCCAAATCAACTCCGAATTTCGATTCCAACCACATGTACAAGTCATAATACCTGAAGTGAAGCTACCCAAGGACTCCAACTTCTGAATGACACGCTAGTGCTCAAAATGACCAGTCGGGTCGTTACATTCTTGTCACGACCCAAGTATCCCTCCGAAGGAGTCGTGATGGCACCTAGTCTCTAAACTAGGTAAGCCTAACATTAATAGAAATAACATATTGAAATATACATATAAGTATGGCGAGTTCAAATTTAAAAAGGGTCATAGAAAGTAGCGTAATACTAATTTCTTTATTTTAAATCACTATAGTACTAACAACTTAGCAGGACAGGAGAAAATGATTCAACGTAGTAAATTTACTTTGAGAATTAATTCACCAGAGTAATAGTTTTAGGAAACGAATTGAAGGGAACAACGACAAGTCAATAACTCAAAGTCAGTAACCCGATCCTCAAAAACTCAGTGGAACTCGAAATACAAATCATCAAGGTCTCGAACAATGAATTGGGGTCTTATCAGTATCAGCTATAACAAATCCTCAAAAGAAATGCAAAAATACCGGAATAACCTACACAATCAGAAGAGAATACATGAACGCATACATTGATGCGGCGCGCACCCTGAGCCCACCAGTCCTCCCTTATTCCTCCTTAACAATTGTAATGAAAGTAAGTAATATATATATATATATATATATATATATATATATATATATATATATATATATATATATATATGTTGCGGCGTGCAACCCGATCCCACCAATCCTCCATCATTTCTCCTTAACAATTATAATAAAAGTAAATAATACATATATATAATTGGTAACAACATGAGCATTCACCCTTATTACTCCTTGTTGCGGCGTGCAACCCGATCCCACCAATCCTCCATCATTTCTCCTTAACAATTATAATAAAAGTAAATAATACATATATATAATTGGTAACAACATGAGCATTCACCCTTATTACTCCTTGTTGCGGCGTGCAACCCGATTCCACCAGTCCACCCTTATTACTCCTTAATATATCACCCTTATTCCTCTTGTTGCGGCAAGCAACCCGATCCCACCTGTCCACCCTTATTACTCCTTGTCGCGGCGTGCTACCCGATCCCACAAGACAATCACATTTCACCCTTATTCCTCCTCAATAGATCACCCTTATTCCTCTTGTTGCGGCGCGCAACCCCATCCCACCGTACATAGTTTAAATCAACAACAACAAAGCAACAACTCAATTACAAGAATTTCTACCACCAAGAGTATGAGTACACTACAACAAAAGAATCACAAAAAAATAAAAGGAATACAACAACTTTCACAAGGACAACGGGGCATATAAGACACGTGATAACTTCACCGACAACCACAACAATTGAACATGTAGCATATTTGCACAGAGTCATAGAAGAACTCACAATTAAGAAGTATCAAAATATTAACGAAGGCAATCAGTTCAATTATGGAAAATAAGGGCCAAATAACAAGTAAGATTTAGAGAAAAGCTAACAATATGTATAAAGCATGTAGAGGTTATAAAACTAGCAAATATGAAACCCAATTATATCAGAAAACTTCACGCTTAATGAACATAAGAATCTAAGAACCCTAAAGGAAAACTTTACACAAAAAATATCGGGCACGCACTCGTCACCTTGCATGCACGGGCTACAATTAACATAGAGGACTCAAATCCTAAGGGGAAGTCCCCCACAGAAGGTTAGGCAAGATACATACCTCAATAGCGTAAAATCCTACTTCGGGATGTCGTCGACTCTGGAATAGGTTTCCAAAAGCTCCAAATCTAACCATAATCATATCAATACCGTCAACATTGTCTAACGAATCGAATTCCACAATAAAAACTACAAGATATGCCAAAAATCCGAAATTAGCCAAAACCCGCCCCCCAGGCCAACGTCTCGAAACCAGTAAAAATGACAGAATTAGAAACCTCATTCTCCCCCAAGTCTAACAATATAAAATTCATCAAAATCGGACTTCGTTTGGTCCCTCAAATTCTCACCTCAATCTCTCCAAAACTCAAGTCCTAACTCCCTTAATTTAACTTTGAAATCATCAATCAAATCCCAAAATGAAGATGAATTCATGAAATATAACCAAAACCGAGTAGAGAGCACTTACTCTAATCCATATGGTGAAAATCGCCTCTAAAATCGCCCAAATCCGAGCTCCCCAACTCAAAATATGTCCGAATTAACAAACCCTTGTTTTATATATTTTCTGACAGCTATTCTTCCTCGTTTCTCATTCCAAACGATCTCTAAACTCACTTTTTATGCCGCCAATGGATTCCTTGTGAAATTTTAGTCAAGTTAGGCTTTTTAATCACTTGATTTGACCTTATAATGAGGTAGATATGTTGGTTTTAATATTTGCAAATAATGCAGATTTTTAAATACGCCGTCAGTCGCTATTGCGTACTTAATCTGAAAAATCTGGCAACCTAATTCTTAGTAAAATGACCATAAAATCCTTATACGATGTTCAAATTCGACTATTTTTTTTGCTACGGATCCGTAATTACCATACATATCTAATTATTTAATCAAAAAATATTTTGGTCTCATTTGTTCAATATGATATAATTTATGGTTGAAGAAACAACGCCGAAACATATCAAATCAACTCGGAATAAACTCAAAATTTTTGCACACAAGTCCTAATACATCATATAGAGCTACTTGTTCCCCCAAACTATCGAGCGAAGTGCAAATTCTCAAAACGACCGGTCGAGTCGTTACAATTCTCCCCTACTTAACATACGTTCATCCTCGAATGTGCTAAGGACTGCTCCAGAGTTTTTCGACTCACAGTTCAACACCTCGTGCACCTATTTGTGCCACCACAACCCTGATGAGCACATTAGCTCGATCCAGCCTGGAGATCCTCCCTATTATTTAGTCAAATAAGCCTTAGAGCCGAATTCCAACATCTGAAATCCTCTACCAGGCATGCTTTCAACATACGAACACCGTATCAGCCACTACACCTTGTACCAAAACATGATTGTATACCTTTACTGAATTCACACCATGCACCGCATAACTCACATGACCATAATAATATCTTCTTACAACAATAGCCGAAATTCCTTGAATCTGATGCCCACAACAAGCCTCATGACTCATATAGGTCCTGTTCCAACTCTTGCAATACCAACACGACGGAAGAGATGTGTAAAAATTCATAATCACCTACCGAATCAAAAAATCATTGATTCTCTCTTCCTTACAAGAACCATTGCCTCATTCTGAACTAAGTAACAATATTTTCCCTTTAATATGCCTTATATAAATCTGATCGCACTGATCCCAGGTCTAATAATCTTGTCTCACCCAGCACAAGTTGCTCCGGAAATAAGCCACCGCAAATACTATCTATGATTTCATATGACGCCATTAATGCGCCCACAAAATACAACTGGAATATGACACATAAGGAAGAACGAACTATGGAAAAGAACTATCAAGTCCGCGTAATGAATAAAACGACAATCAAATACTATGAGCCTTTCTCAGAGGTAAGAAACATGACACCCAAAATGAACATAAAGAATCGTGCTTAACATGTCATTGTTCCGACGTGCAACCTGATCCAAACAATATTCCTGTGGCAGTATGCCACCCAACCCGCACATGAAAATCTAAAGAAAACACATATCAAGCCGTAACGCTTATACTCACGAAATGTCTGAATATCAACCACAAACACGCCAAGTACATAATACGAATCTTGGGGGAGACGGATAGTGCCTTATGCTACGAAACTTAAGCACAACTAAGATGCGATATGTGACCTGCATCTCGAGAGCCATCCTGCTCGCATAACACTACAACTACACGGGACCTCAAAACATGTGTTAATAATCAAGTTGTCTCACGAACTACATGGCACAATAGAGTATTGCATGATATAACCGATGACGAAAATAAAATCCAATGTTCGGCGACTCCTTCATAAGAAACGCTATGCTGAATGAACCCACCCGGCTTGGTGTAGAACACACATCAACATTTAGACCTATCTACGGACCCCAAAACAATTCCCCATACTGAGCCAACAACCTTTCAAGTATCCACAATGGCCCTATTCATGACACACACGAGCAACGGTACCAATATGCATGGAAAAAATTCTCACAGTTCACAACCAAAGGAATGGAGCGTCTTCCAGGAATAAACTCTCACATTAATTATAGTACCATAATCTCCATGCTTGGTTTATATCTTTAACAATCATGTGAGTAATATGTCATACTTATACAATTTTCCCGTGGGACACGCTCCCATGACCTTCCGCACCAGGTAGCGGAGTTTGCACATCCATACCACCAACCATTCAATTTTTTGTAAGCAATGAACATTTGGATTTCACCCCTGCTTATCCGAGCCAGTGACACTCTTGTAAGCACTGAATCGCAACCTCGATTCTCAACTTCCAATCCCCATGCCGTTTACTTCACCTATCATGCCGCTATACGAGATTACGAGAACTCATCATAACTCCTGAACTACTGGTATTATAAACACTTCCTTTGCTAGAAAACTTTTCACTCAGCTCATTTTAGAGGAACCAACAAAACTCGTAACTGAATTCTCAAACCGCAGAAAATACAAACCTCAAGTCCTGATCTAAACTGCCATAACTCTTCCAGAATCCATTTACACAATAAAGCCATCCGAATCAAATACCTTCCAAATCAACAAAGTTGTGGTGGCGCTCAAGCCCAAGTGCTTAACCATAAACTACATGTATAACTTCACAGTGAAGAAATTGATCGTTGTCACGATCATACCAATTCAACCATTACTAACCGACCTAAATTCTTCCAATTTATTCTCGACTTGCCTTACAAATAATAATAGCTTCATTCAAAACATAACGCGAAACCCAATAACACTCATCCTGAGTGACCAAATCACAAAACCACATCGTCTCAATACCTATGAACCATCTCATATTTTCCTTACGCGCACAATAGCATCACCAATTGGTACACCCATTCGGAAAGACCTTCAACAAAGCCGAAGCTTTTTCTTCCCTTCCTCCAATACTTCATGGCATACTGATGCGAGGCTAGAATGCATACNTCTTATGAATTTGTTTAGCTAACTTCTTTAACCTAGGGTTTTGGTAGAACCCGTTGGAGGATAAACTTATTGTGTTATTAATATAGTTCCAATTGGTTGATTAATCTCTATTTGTTCAACTACGTTCTTGTTGTAGTTAATTGAATGGCCATCAATTAGTTGTTCCTATTTATTATGTATCTACTTGAGAGAGAGTGCATATTTAGGTATTTGTTTGAACAACATCACTCCCGGAGTGTAGGCGAAAGTCATAACCGAGGGTTTAGAGGTTGGATTAGAGATAACGATACCTTGGGTGCAATCTA
>MDKI01179185.1:0-71001 GCA_005239505.1 Nicotiana paniculata | reverse complement strand
CCCTGAGGCTCTGAGGGACATACTCTCGCAAAAACATCTCTGAAAATTGAGTCCAAGTGAGTGGGGCTGTCTCGTCCAGACTACTGAGCTCATAGGCCCGCCACCATTGATATACCGCTCCCCTCAGCTGGAAAGCGGTGAAAGAAACCCCACTGGTCTCCACAATGCCCATAGTGTGGAGAATACGATGACACTCCTCAAGAAATCCCAGAGCATCATCTGAAACTAGTTCGCTGAAAGTAGGTGGGTGGTACTTCTTGTACCTCTCGAGTCTGAGCTGCTCGGCCTCAGAAGTCGCTGCCCTAGCATCATGCTGAACTGGAGCCGCTGGGGGCATAGGAATATACTCTGGGGCCTGATCAACCTGGCCCCTCTGCTCAGGAGTGCGGGTTGCGGGAGTCTGTGCCCCTCCCCCTTCCTGAGATGTAGCGGGAGCTATCGAAAATAGTCTAGTATGCGCTAGAGTACTGAACATGCTCATGAACTGAGCGAAAGTCTCGTGCAAGGCTGGAGCAGCAATAGGGACCTCCTGTGCCGGCTCTCCAGCTGGGGCTTCCATAGGCTCCTCTTCCATTGCTCTCATCGATGCTCGGGTTGCACCGCGCGATCGTCCTCTACCCCGGCCCCGGCCTCTAGCAGCTCTGGCAGGGGGCTCGGGTGCCTGGTCATCGGTCCTCCCAGTACGGGTCCTCACCATCTGTGGGAAAGAATAGAATAGAATTTTAGAAATTTTGATGTCAATAACTCGCACGACAAGGAAATCAAAGAAATATGATTGTTCTTAACAGTTACATAGCCTCCTGAAGATAGATACGGACGTCTCTGCACTGATTCGCGAGACTCTAATAAACCATCTTGTGACTTGTGACTCCTATGAACCTAGTTGATAACAACTTATCATGACCCGATTTCCCCTCTGAAGGCATCATGACGGAACCTAGTCTCTATGATTAGGTAAGCCTAATTGCGGAAAAACACATATTGAATAGAAACAACAAAATAAAGACGAAATAAGTGAGTCTACAATGAAAAATTGCCACTTGGTGCATATAAAATACAATTTTCCCAAAACCCGAAATGTCACTTTAGTCACAAGCTCTATCACAAAATAGCTCTATACAACGTAAGGAAATTTACATGAAAATCTATCTAAGTCTGGAGTGGAAGGTGACTCGAAGGACTCTGCGAACGCGGTAGAATTACCTTTCGGTCTCCTAGAAGCTGCTGCTCGGACCCCTAGCCATGAAACTGAGCGTTGGTACCTGGATCTGCACACGAAAAACATGTGCAGGAAAGGACATGATTACACACAAATTGGTACCCAGTAACTGCCAAGCCTAACCCTAGTCAAGTAGTGACGAGGTCAGGTTAAGGCTCTACTGGATTGTTATAGTAAAACAGTATAAAATGTGAACAACGAGATATAATAAGCTAAGGCAGATCAGTAGGAACAATGAGCTAAAAGAAAATAATAACAGGGAGCCCTCGGCTCAGCACAGCATACATCACAGTAACAAGTATGCAATGCAGTACAGGGGGAAAGCTCCCAGAATCTCGTCTGTAGTCCCAATTTAAATATGCAATGCAGTACAGGGGGAAAGCTCCTGGAATCTCGTCCGTAATCCCAATTTAAATATGCAATGCAGTACAAATACCGAATACAATTTTTGTTTAAAATAGTTCAGGAAAAATCACAGGAAAAAATATGGATAAAACTACCTAAACATGGTACACATAGTAATAACTAGGAAAAATTCAAGTAAAACAGGTAGGCATGTTATTTCCTAATCTAAACTACATAGTCGACACATGAATCAATGAAATAGGAGTGAAATGATTTAAGTCATGGAGGGAAGAATGGAGTTTTAGCAACAATGGACCGTGTACGTACTCGTCACGTCATGCACACGGCGCCCAAACCACATAAAATAGTATTAAAATAGCCTAGGGGAAGTCCCTAACACAGAGTTAGGCAAGCCACTTACCTCGATTGCGCTACTCAACTCAAAACCATGCTCTTGCCTCGAGTATCCTACTCTGAATGGCCCAAATCTATTCAATTCGATTGCATAATGTAAATATTAATTTAAGGAATCAAAATAGCTAATTAGTTCGAAGCTAATATGCGAAATTAGGAAAATCGCCTAAAATGTCCCCCGGGCCCACGTCTCGAAATCGAGTGAAAGTTACAAATTTAGAACACCCATTCACTCACGAACTCACTCGAACAAGAATCATCGAAACCGACGACAAAATCCTATTAAATTCTCGGATTTCCTAATTGGGGAAACTTCATCCCATTTGCATGATTTTTCACCTAAATCCCTTAATTGCATGGAGAAAATTGCTATAGATTAATGATATACAAAGGAAATAGGGTTAGGAATTGTTACCTATGAAGTTTTTCCTCAAAACTCACTCCAAATCGCTTACACTCGAGCTCCAAATGATTTTTAGAAGTTATGAAATTCAAGCCCTCGAATTTGATATAAACTGCCCAGCGATTTCCGCACTTGCGCCCCTTGGACCGCACCTACGGTCCCGCACCTGCGGAAAATCCATCGCAAGTGCGAAAACCCACTAAAAGGCCTGGGGCCGCACCTACGGAAACCCAACCGCACCTGCGAGGACTAGTTGGCTTGACCAAGCCCGCACCTACGAGCCCCTCTTCCGCACCTGCGGAAAACCCATCGCAGGTGCGAGACACCAGAACCAGCAATGGTTCAGCTGTTTTTCAAGTTCCAAAATCACTCGTTGAGCATCCGAGACATCCCCGAGGCCCCCGGGACCTCAACCAAACTTACCAACCAGTCCTAATACCTTATCCAAACTTAGTCGAGCCTCCAAAACACATCACATAACACCAAAATCACCAATTAAACATGGATTCAAGCCTAAGTACTTATGAAATTTCCAAACTGTACAACCGATGCTGAAACACCTCAAAACTAGTCCTAATGACCTCAAATTTTACACACAGGTCACAAATGATACAACGGACCTACATCCACTCTCAGAATTCCATTCCGAGCCCAATATTAAAATTCCACCTATTGGCCGACATCGCCAAAATTCTAACTTTCGCCAATTCAAGCCTAAATCTACTACAGACAACGAAAGTACATTCCGTACACGTTCCTAACTCTGAAATCACCCAATGGAGCTAATGGAGTCGACAAAATCCCATTTCGGACCCGTTTTCCCACAGTTCCAAATACGGTCCGATTTCTAAAGCTTAAACTCACATATAAGGACTATGTGTCCAAAAACTCTCCGAATTTCACCACTCAATGTTCCAACAAGTCCCAAAAGTAGATATAGACATGGGAAAGCAGTTATTAGGGGATCGGGGCGCTAACTCTCAAAGCAACCTACTGGGTCATTACAGGAGTAGGTTGCGGTGCAATCTCAGGAGTGTGGTAAGTGGTAGTTTGTGGGTATTGAGTTGGATGGTGATGATGTTGTGGAGGAGTAGGTACCGGTGAAGGGTTATAGTTTTGAGGAGGTGTGGTGTATTAATGTGGTTCGGGAGGGTTTGGCGGTGGATTTTGGGGAGGTGTCGGGTTTTAAGCATTTGGGTTTGTTGGTTGACATTAGGGACGTTTAAGGTGCGGAAAGGTTTGCTAAGTTACGCACCTGCTCAAGTTCTCCTTGTAGCTCCAGTATTTTCTATTCCAGGCATAAGACCAATTCGTTCTGTGCTGGAGTACTCCGACCATCCGAAGTTTCAACATTTTCTACATTGTCCTTTTTTATACCACTTAAATCGTCCATATTTCCTTTCCTTTTGCTTCTGCCTTTAGGATCACTTGATGGAGGAGGAGGTGGAGGAACTCTGGATCTAGTGTGATATGAGGATGATGCCAGTATGCACGAACCAACCTTGGGGAATGAGAATAATCAAAATAAAGAAAAACAAAAGGTAACCAAGTCAGTAAGGGATATTGAAAGAATGCTTGCAATATTGAACATGCTTTGCCAAATCATGTAATAAATTCGCGTCCTAATTCGGGGACCACGTTGTGCCCGAGGTAGGCCTAAGTGACACATAGACTTGGAGAAAATTGATGCCAATAATTGTGTTATTTCATTAATGTGAAAATGAATCAAATCCTTACTAAAATGACAATAATGAGAAAGTTACTAATGGCGTTTGCCTTATTACAATCGAAATCTAAACTAAGCTAGAAAGCAGTAAAGAACATCATTTCTTAATCTACTTCGTCCTAGAAGGACCTTCCCCATGCTTGGCTCTTTTGACTCCATCAATCAGGTTCCCCAGGTCGCGCATATCCAACAATAGGTAAGCCTTTGCTACATGCCCTCCTTCATTGTCATCTGTGTTTTGACAATCTGAAAGCCTCTTCCTCGTATTTCCCTCAAGATCCATCAACCCTTGCTCCAAATATTTCAATCTCTCTATTGATTTGGTGGCAATTTCCCTCCATTTCGTTGATTGCTTCCATATCCACTTTGTGTTGTTCCAGATGCCTAGTTTCAGATTCGAAGACCCTTTTGCGTAACCTCCTATACTTGACTTTTGCTTCAGAAGCGTCATCTATGATCCTGTTTTTCAGATTAATTCCCGGTTTGACGTCTCCTACTATATCGTCCACTAACCATGATGGGTAGAAGTACACATGGCCGGCATGATACCTGTCTCATTCAATAGTGTCCTTTTCCACGATAACCTTCTAGTTCCACATATTTGTTCCTTGAACTTAAATGGAATAACGCTCCTTTTAGAATTTGTTTTGTACTGGACCATGTTGGAAACCCGAGGTATAACCTGTTTTCTTCCCGCTTGTCTTATTACCCTTATAGAAGCATAAGGATAGATGCCTCTTAATCCGATCAAACCAAATGATTAGTCTCTCTTGAACTGATGATGAACTCACTACTAGGAAACAATTAACACATCCAATGTACCTGCTGGTTTGTCAGATTGCTGAAGAAATGCACCCAGCTTACTGTCGTGCCCCCTTTTTCTTGCAAAATCGGGTTTCGACATTTTTGGGGCAACTACTTTTGAGAGGGTAAGGAATTGGATTGAGAGAGTCGCCCCCTAACGGATTAAGGTGTGTTAGGTCACCTAGAGTAGATAACTCATATTACCAGTTTACATCACCAGAGATAGGGTAAGGGCTCAAATTACCTCGAGGAAAAGGTGTTAGGCACCCCTTGAGGTTCACAACGATGGTCCCCGCCGAACTTACATTAAGCGAATTAGTCTAAGTAAAAGAAAGCAATTTGGAAAAATAAAATACTCAATTTATTTTAGAACGGGAATGGGGGTCCTATGTTTTTTAGCCTATAGGATCACCCTGTGCAACACTTTGTAGCTCCCTCAAGTCGGGGTGCCACTCATAGTATTTAGCGCATGGACTATCATCTCCTACTACCCGATTACTATCTTTAAGTTGTTACTTAAGCGTTCTAGTTGATTCTAGTTCGTTTCCTATGCGTGCACGACATGTCCCTTACCTATGGCCCTGGAGGTATTAGGACCTCTATTTGGGATAGTTATAGACCCAGCCTATGTTGCTAAAAAATGTAAAAGTCTAGGCGACAAGCAAAAACAATTAGGACTTTCAGATAGCAAGCAAATATGGGCTCATATTGACCTCCACACATAAACAACAACGGTACGCAATTGATTGACGGGATTAATTTAAAGTCTTATAGGCAGGATATTTATGTGAGAAATAAGCAAGCAGTGATTTATAGAAGTTGTTTCATTAAGAAAAATGTTAAGACCTATTGTTTGCCTACTGATTTTATTCAGTAATATCTGGGCCTTTCAGGCTGTAAGGAATCATAGCTTCTAATCCAAAATTGTTATTAAGACCTATAGGCATGTTGTCTAAGTGACTGACAGTGGCGATTGTATTCAGAACCAATTAGTATAATCCTATAGGCATGATATCTCGAGTGTGTTGGCTATTATACTATGGACATGACTTCTAGGCGTAGAACTGATTTTAGCTTTATAGACATGTTTCATAGCTTTGTATTTCCTTTTGACCCTATAGGCATTCTTTCTAATTACTGTACTGACTTAAGTTCTATAGGCATGATTTCTAGGTTTGAAACTGGTTTCAATCCTATAGGCATGGTATCTATTATTGAATTAATTTAACCCTATAGGCATGGTATCTATTGAGCAGTAATACGAGTAGAAATTGTACATATACCAGAAAAACAATTAAATCAAACATTGAGGTCCTATAGACATGATTGCTAACATATGTTTGTTGGACAAGTTAATGCAACCTATAGGCAGGATTTCTAATGCAACTTTAATCCTATAGGCAGGATTTCTAATGCAATTTAATCTTATAGGCAGGATTTCTGATATGCAAGCATGGTACAACACTCACATGATTTTAACAAAGATGATGTAAAACAATATTAACAGAACAAATGAAACCCTATTGGCAGGATTTCTACCCGAATTTCCCAAAGAAAATAAAGGCCCTTCCTAATTTTACTAAACACCCCAGAATTTGTTCATTACAAACTTATTGCAAACCAGAGTAATTAAGAAATTACATAATAGTAATAAGATAAACTATAGGGAGACTTCATTAGGCCCAAATAAACCTGGGAAACCAGGCCTTCAAACCAATCAACTTTGAGGCTCATTTCATAGGCCAAGAATGGGTGATTCACCCATAGCACATATAGAACCAGGTTTCGGGTGTGTCAAAGTTCCCAAGGGCCTTAGAGACCTAGGGCAATGCTCACATCAGAACCACATATTCAGAAGATGATTCACAAGAGATTGGTAACCAATTCCCAGTATGTCAGAGTTCACAGGAGTCTCACATGGACCCTGAGCAGTACTCACACTGGGGTGGTTGAGAACCTAAGGGACTCAGAGTTGAAGTTTTAAAAGAGTGACAGCAAAAGGAGGAAGGACAGATTTTAAAAAAGTGCTGAGTTCAAAAGAAACAAAGTTCAAAACACAGAATTGCATTCAGCAAAACAAGCAAGGTTTGTAAAGTACATAGTTTCAAAGAGACCTAATTATACTAAGTGAGCATGCTGACATTTAGGACAACCATTGCTTAATCACAGAAACAATTTAGGCAAAACAGTCAGATTATCACATGGCATGTTAGCAAACAAATTGACAGGGCTTATGAATTAAGTAACAATATATATCTGCAAAGCTAGGATAAGTTAACTAATTGCATGTTGATAGTATCTTAAGGAATGCAAAGTTCAGAACAGGTGCAGGATTAACAAACAGTATGCATGAACAAGTTTAAACATTAAGCCAGCTTTTAAGAGGATTCATATTATTCAAAATAACTAATCCTAAACTAATAGTATTAACTATAGGATTAGGCAAAGTCATAGAAGCATAAGGTCAGAATCATACTCGAAATTTAAACATGCTGGTAGAGCAACACATATTATGAAAACCATGGAGAATAAGGTGACAAGGGATTAGGGCTTACCAGTTAAGCAAGAAAGCAAGTAAACACAACAGTAAGTCCAGAATTAAATGTCCTTGGCTTTCATCCGGACAAGACCAGAAACAATGAGCAAAGGGAATTAGAGTAAAGAATCTAAGTTTCAATGAGAGTATTAGAGTTCGAGTCTTAAAGGGGAGAGGGGAAAGGGTTTAAATAGTGTTCAATTAGGCAGATAAATAAGGGAAGTAATCAAACACATATAGGCAAGGAAAGAAATTAATAATAAAATCAATTAAAGTCAAAGTTCAGTCAATTAACAGGGCATAACAGCGTGTAATCAGGCGAGTAAAATATAAAATAAGGAAAATATCAATTAACAGTCAATTTCAAGGCAAATAAGGTAAGAAAATAAAGGAAACATGGTATATTGAGCAGAAGTAAGGAAAGTTTTAGTCATATACAAAAAAGGAAAATATTAAAAATCAGTAAGGAAGGAAAGATTTAAACTCTAATTTTTAAGAAAAACACATAAATCGAAAAAAAATAAAAAGACAAAGAGTCACATGCTTCATAGAATTAATATAGACAGGAATATACTCAAAGAACACATAATAGAACCAGATCTGGTCCCAAAATAAAAGGTCTGAAACCCTAATCTTAGGTAAACCATAAAATCGATAAAAATAAAGGTCAAGAATCAAATATTTTGGTAAAATGAACATAGACAGGAGGTTGTTCAAAAAGAAAAATCAGAATCGAACTAGGTCTGAAACCCTAATTTAGGGAAAATAAAGGAAATTAACAAGAATAGGCAGATTCATGCATAATGAAGTGAATATAGACGAGATAATGCTAAAAATCAAAGTTCGAACCAGTTTAGGTTCGAATTAAAGAGAATCTGAAACCCGAACCTTTAGTGCTAAGTAAGAATCTACAAGAGATATGTAAAACAATCGTACTCACAAAGAACATGGGATGAACACGGACGGAATACACACTAGGTTAAGGACTTTGAACCAGATTTGGTTCGAATATCTCAAGATCTGCTTGCCATTTTAGGCAAGCCATTAGGAAATACCAAAATCGGGTAGCCAGTAAGGAGATAGGACCAAATAAGGAAGTAATCATAGATTGATTCCATTCCTGGGGTTAGAATCAGGGAGATTTTGAGTGACGGCGCTAGGGTTTTGAGAGGAGAAGAAGAGAGAGAGAGTTTGAGGGCGGCGGAGTGGGTGAAATGAGTTAGGTTTAGACGGGTAGGTTATAATTACAAAGGGGTGGAGTGGTACGAGCCGTTGATCTTCAGAGATCAACGGCTGTGATTTAAAAAGGTTGGATCGGGTGTTTTGGACGGGTATAGGTCTGGGTTAATGGGTATTTGGATATTGGAGTATTGGGATGGTGTATTGGGCTGGGGTAATTGAGTAGTGTATAGGTCCGAGATTGGGTTTTTAGGGGCTATATTTTAAATACCCAATTTAATAAATAAATAATTTATAAAAAATAAATAATAAATAGCAAAAATATCACTTGCGCATGAAAATGATTTAAAATAATTACTTAACATTATAAAAATATAAAAAGTCATTTTCTTGTATAAATAATGTAATTGTGCATATGTATGGGCTACTATTGTAAAATATGCAATTTTAGCCTAAGGATGAAAAAATACAATTATAATAAATATATAAAAAATATTTAAAGCTTAATATGGATATAGATGATGAAAATTAAATGATAAATCATCATAAAATTTATTAGATAGGCAATTAATAATTACTTATATAATAAAATGCAGGAATAAATTGATTAAAAGCTTTTTAAAAATTATAGAAAATTATGGAAAAATACTTGATGATGCCCATGCACTATTTTGAAGGTATATATGTATTTTTGAGAAATATGAGGAAAATTAGGTATCAACACTTACAGCATTTCCCGGTTGTGCAAACATGTCTGGATAAATGTCATTCTCTTTGGGTGATGGTAAGCTATGTAATCGTTTAATGGTCTTCATATAAGTTCCTGACGATATTCTCCCCTCTGAAAATGTTCCAATAACCAAACTTTCAGTAACATATTACAACCCTCGAAGTGCCCGAACCCCTGATTGCACCGATCTAGAGCGCAGTATATATTTCAGCCAAGATCATGGAGACGATAGTATAGGTTTGTCCCTCGATGCCTTCCATTAGGGTTCTGGCGACCATGGCTAGACGAGTGTGGATCCTTCCCCCTTTCATCAGAAATATCAGCAACCCCAAGAAGCAGACAATAAACACATAAACTTGACGGCGCATCCAACCCAAGGAAGTAATGGCAAGTTCATCATGATGAAAGCGATATGACTTTTTGTGCCATAATGCTCATAAAGGAATTAAAATGGGATGTATGACTTCTTCAAACAAAGCAACTCATCATTTTTCTTGAAACCTAGCATTTTCAGAAAATCGCGAGGGGTGCGATTCTCTGGAACTAATAAACCTGGACTATCCCATGGCAGCTTAGCGAAGCCTCCTATTTCTTCTAGTATAGGAGTCATTTCTATGTCACCAAAGCGGAAGACGGCCCTTTTCTCATCCCAAAACATAGTGGCGGCCTCAATCAATGCTCTATTCGGCCGGATGTTTAGCAAGGACGGTAAATTACCAAGAACCCTTCTCACGTGATTCTTGTCTCTAGGCGCGAGATTTTTCCACAAATCAAGAAACAGAGGTGGGATGTTTTGGACCATGTCGAACCTGCGAACTTCGTGCTTCATTCTCTGCAAACAAATAAAGTTAGCCCTTTCCCCCTCCAGATTCGACTATTCACACACTAATGATCAACATATTGGCATATTTTCTCCAAGTAATGCACATAACATGATGGTGTCCATTGGGATTGTAGAAATCTCGTCGGACTTTAGACAATGCTTATCTTAGGGGGCTATCACGTTAACAACGTTCTAACCCGTACTAGGTTTAACATGATGCATGTACATTTGATATTGGAGTAAGATTTCTAGAATGGACTAGACTGGTACTCTCAAGTGGACAACTTGAGAGGGAAAGGCACGGGACCATCGACTGCACCGCTGATAGACTAGTCTACCGCAAATAAGCCTTTCCGGTTTAAAAGGGTAATTTTAAAAGGAGCGCGGACACTCATTAAGCGCCGCTATGTTGATAATTGGCACGAGTGGAGTATGATGTGGAGCATGCTTTATGTAGAGATAATAAAACGTTGTCAAGTATTTGCATGGTAAATACGTAAAAGCGGTAAATACAGTATTAAGGTAAAACATGAAAAGCATAAAAGAAAGACAAGGGAAGAAGTTAGTTCGTGGAATATATGATAATGTAATAAAGCAAACAAGGGAGTAGGGACGGGAGAGGCATGATATAACAGTCTTTAAACAAATGAAGAGCAGTTAGAGCAAATAAGGGCGAATACGGAAAGGGATGTGCATGTTATAACAAATTTAAGAAAATAAAGGTGGAGAAGGGAAGGGATGTGCATGTTATAACGGGTTTTAACAAGTAAAGGTGAACAGGAAAGGGATGTGCATGTAATAGCAAAATTTAACAAATAAAGATGGAAAAGGAATGTGCATTTTATAACAAAGAAACTAATCCACATAAGCCAAGTTAATTATGGTAAGAGCTTAAGTATGTTCCAGCAGAGTCGCCATGTTGTCGCACCCCGTTTTCTCGCGAAAGCGGGTTTCGACATGTGACAACTTTTTTAAATGGAGGATAGGTATTAAAAGAGAATATTCACCACCTAATGGTTTTTAAGGTGCGCTAGGTCACCTACTATGAAAATGACTATGTTTGGCTAGTCAACGTCACCAAAGATCGGATAAGAGCTAAAATTACCTCAAAGAGAAGGTGTTAAGCACTCTTCGAGGTCCACAACTATGGGTCCCGGACGAACTTAAGATTATGTGGATTACAATTAGGCTAAGTGATCAAATAAACAAAGGGAATGTAAAAGTCAAAGAATTTAACATGATAAGTACAGATCTCAGTACGAATATAGGGATACAACTATTTGGATCTAATAACAACATATAAAAGAGGGGGAGGCAGTCCTAAGTTTTTTGGCCTAAAGGATCACCCCGTGCAACATAAATAATACTTCTCAACACCCTTGAGATAGGGAGTTACTCATATTATTCATCGGGCACAGACTATCATCTCATGCTACCCGATTACTAAGTTAAAGTTGTTTACCTGAAGCGCACTAATTCAATTCTAAGTCGTGCTCTATGCGTGCACTACCCATCCCATTCATATGGTACAGGAGGTATTGGACCTCTACTAGGGTGGTTCTAGACCTTACATAGGTGGCTCAGAAATGTCAAAACTAGGCGACATACAAAACACATATTGGACTTCAAATATGGGCAGTTAAGGGCTCAAGTTAGCCTCCACACTTAAGCAACAAATGCATGCAAAACGGGTTTTCATGTTAGGTCATTTCATAATTAAGAACCTTAAGCCCTATAGACATGATTTCTATGTGATTGTGCATTAAAACATACAAGCAGTTTCAGAGGCTAGGCGTTGTTTATCTCCAAATAATTATACGATTGTTGCATGCTGATATGAGATTGCAAATTTCCCGTTATTAAACCTACAGATGTTGTGTCTTGGTGATTTAATCACTAAGTGACAATGAAATCTATTGGCAGAAAGCCCAGAATTATTCATGCTTTTATGAAAGTAGCATAAACGAGCAGCAAACAGCGTTTAAAAAATTAACACTTTTTGGTGAGTAGTAATACCCTATAGGCAGGATCTCTAACAATTGGCGATTGGAACCAATTCTATTGTTATACTTTAACCTTATAGTCATGTTTTCTAGGTGAACAGTGTGATACTGTAGCAAATGAAATGATTAAAATCCTATACGCATGATTTCTAGTGGATGTGCTACAGCGATGCAAATTGAAGGAAAATTCAATGATATTTACTTCTTATGGGCAGGTTTTCTAATAACATGTAGCAGCAGAGATAATTGAAGCATCTGAACTCATGTTTAGCTAGTAGACAAGTAGTGTGAGTATGTGCTTCACTAAATGACATGATTTCTACAGTGCACATAGAGATTGAATGGCATATATAGCAAATAAATCATTGAATCCTATAGGCATGTTTTCTACCCTTGCATGCAAACATCGGAATTTACCATTCCCCATTTTTACTAACACCCCAATTGTTTATTACAAATTTATTACATGCCCAATAATAAATATGATTACAAATATTGTACTAATAATGACAGTAGGCCCACAGCAAGCCCAAAAGAAATACTCAGCACTGCTGGGCCTTCAACAATTCTCCCGTGGTATACCCAGATTTTCAACAAGGAACAATATTTATCAGCACAACTCAGAATCCATATAAGACCTCAAATCCAAATCACACAACCATAAATCAACCATATACACAGGCATTAAATCACTTAAACCAACCAACTTACATGTTCATCGTAACGACCCGACCGGTCGTTTTGAGCCCTAGCACGTCGTTCAGCGGTCGAGGCCATGATAAGATTCATTTCAGATGATATGACTTGTAAGTGTGGTCAGAATTGAATTTCGGGAAGTTTAGAGTCAATTTGGATAGAAAATTCTCATTTCAGAAGCCTTAAGTTGGAAGAATTGACTAAGATTGGATTTTCGAGTAAACGACCTCAGAATCAGGATTTGAAGGTTCCAGAAGGTTCGTATGATGATTTCGGACTTGGACGTATGTTTGGAACGGGTTTTGGATGACCCGGGAGTGTTTCGGAGCATATTGTAGAAGTCAGCATTTTAGAAGAAATTTCATGTCTGGGTTGAAGTGCATTTCAATGATATTGATGTCCGTTTGGGATTCCGAGTATGGGAATAGCTTTGTATGGTGATTCTGGGGTTGGGAGCGCGATCGGAAGAGAATTCGGAGGTCCGTAGGTTATTTTGAAGTCATTTGGCTAAAGATAGAAATTTCAAGGTTTTTGAGAAATCCGATCGGAAGTGGAAATTTTTATATCAGGGTCAGAATGTGATTCCGAAAGTTGGAGCAGGTCTGTAATGTTGAATGTGACTTGTGTGCAAAATTTGGGGTCAATTGGACGTGATTTGATATGTTTCGGCATCGAACGTAGAAGTTGGAAATTTCAAAGTTCATAAAGATTGAACTGTGATGTGATCCATTGTTTCGATGTTATTTGATGTGATTTGAGGCCTCGGGAAGGTCCACATTATGTTTTGGAATAGGTTGGTGTAATTGGACGGGGTCCGGGGGGGGGCTCGGGTGGATTCCGGGTGGTTAACAGATCATACTTGAAGTTGAGGAGGAGCTGAAGTTGCTGGTGTCTGGTGTGACCGCACCTGCGAGTCTTGGGCCGTAGGTGCGGCTTTGGTGTCGCAAATATGGGAATGGCTGGCTTGGCTGGGGGCGCAGGTGTGAGGCTATTTCCCTACAAAGGCGCAGATGCGGACGAGAGAGTGCATGTGCGGAGTCGGCTGGGGAATGAGGAACCGCAAGTGCGAGAGTTTGGTCGCACCTGCAGGCTCGCAGGTGCGGGCGTAGTCACCGTAGGTGCGGGAGGACTGGAGGCTGTGTGTATTTTTAAGACGGGATTTGGCCATTATTCTCCCATTTTCATTTGGTGGCGATTTTGGGGAGCTTCAAGGGAGGATCTTCATCAAGCAACTTTAAGTAAGTGATTTTGTCCCTTCTTTGAGTTAAAACACTTGGATTATACATAGTTTAGACATGAAATGGGTGGGAATTTGGGATTTTTGAACAAAGACCTAGAATGTGTATTTTTGGATTTTAACCATGAATTTGGGCATGGGATTGAGAGAAAATCATATATTTGAGTTTGCGAGATTATGGGTAATCATTATCTTCGAAAAGTTTCGGAATACGAGCATGTGGGTCTGAGGGGTAATTTTGTCAACTTTTCGAGCGGAGTTGAGGATTTATATAAATTAAATTGTTATAAGTATTAGCGTATATTTTCATTGGATTGCCCGTTATTTGGATAGTTTTGGGGCGTTGTGCATCAATTTGAGTCGTCGGAAGGGCTTGGAGGCCTGTTATGAATCTTCGGAGCGAGGTAGGTCTCCTTTCTAACCTTGTGGGGAGGAATTGTCCCTATAGGTGAACTAATCGAATATGTGCTACTATTTCTAGGGGCTACGTACGCACGGGGTGACGAGAGTCCATGCGTAGCTACTATCATGCTTGTGTCTGGGTAGTCTAGGACCCACTAGCATGCCTTACCTGTTGTATTTGTAACCTTGCTAATGAAATTAGACTGTTAATATTATCGAAGTAGTAACTGAATACCTAAGAAGGTTGAAGTTTATTTTCCTTAATCATCTAGAGAGAGAATTGATTTTTCCTGGGATAATGGTTTTCCTGATAAAGCATATTTTATTTGCCGTACTTGTAACCTTACTGATAAATTTATAATATTTAAAACCTTATCAAACTTGGCAAATGAATTTCCAGAAAAGATTTAAATATCATCTTCGTGTCCATTAAAAGAGAATTTTATCACTTCCTTGAGTAATTGTTTTCTCGATAAAATGTGAACTTAATGTGTGAATATGTGTATCTATGAGTACATGAGTCGCATGTATGATTCGCGAACAGGGTAACTCTATTATTATATATGACCGCGTCGCATGATCGATTCGCGAGCGGGGAAATAAATGCATCTATGGTTCGAGTCGTTCGACCCTTCGGCAGTGCACAGTTTATTATTGTTGGTTCTCGTCGTTCGACCCTCGGCATTTCTTGCGCATGATATTTACTGCGTATTTGCATGATTTTTGCCTGATTACTGGCCTGGAAATTTTAAATTGTCAACTGAAATGACGAGGATTTAAGAATATTAAATGTGAAAGAAGTTGCTATTTCCTGTCGCTACATGTTAAAATTGCCTATGATATTCATGCTTAGTGTCACACTTGATTATATTAATTTGACCTTTAGTAAGTGTCAAAGTCGACCTCTCGTCACTACTCTCCGAGGTTAGGCGGGATACTTACTGGGTACACGTTGTTTTTGTACTCATGCTACACTTGTTGTGCATTTTATTGCACAGGTACATTTATATCTAGTGGCCCTGCTTGACGCAGTGATGTGGCTGACTTGGAGACTTAGACGAGATGCACCATCCAGAGACGACCCACAGCCGGCAGAGTCTTCCTCAAATGTATTGTATTTTATTTTAAATTCCTTGTCTAGTTTGTATCCCGGACAAGTATTGTAGTACATGTATAATTCCTAGAAACTTTGCTCATGCACTTGTGACACCGGGTTCTGGGATAATTATGGGATTTACTCACTATTTAAATTGGTTAAGATATTATTGTTTACTCAGTGGAAGTTCACTAATTATTACTTAAGAAAATGAAAAAAAAAAGGAATGACTTCGAGAATTTTAAAATAAAGATTTAATTTATTTAGTAAGTGTTGGCTTTCCTGACAGTGGGGTCCGGCGCCATCACGACCTTAATGGATTTTGGGTCGTGACAACGTGGTATCAGAGCACTAGGTTCCCTTAGGTCTCACGATTCATGAGCAAGTCTAGTAGAGTCTTGCGGATCGGTACGGAGACGTATGTCCTTATCTTCGAGAGGCTATAGGGCTGTTAGGAGCACTTCCCTTCTTGATTCCTCATCGTGCGGTTTTATTCCTTTGAGGCTTATGCCTACGTTTCTTCCTACTCAATCTTACGCGTCGCGAAGCGCTTGTTATAATTCGGGAATTCGAGGAATTGTAATGGTACTACAGATATGGTGCATGAAATTTTCCATACGTAGTTGGTTGGGGCTATTGTCGTTGCTCTGCGGAAGGATAATATGTTGTTCCAGCTCAGTAGTTATGTTTCTGAGAGCTTTTAAGCTACGCTCAGGTTGTTATGATGCTTATGATTAGTCACCTAACGGTATTGATGTGGTGGTAGAATGCTCGCCCATATGTCGGGGCAATGAATGACTTGATAGGAGTTCTACTTAGAGCGTGATTCTGAGATTTCAGTATTTTATTTCCGGCGGAGGAAAGACAATTGGATTATAAATGATCAGGTTCGGGTTGATAGAGTAATGAGACTGGGTGTTTTCAAGTGAGGTGGAATCTTCATCAGTGATGTGGTATCGTCGTCTTTGATCGAATAGGATGTGTTAAGTTCGTCGATGCTATAGTTTCTTCGATTGCATTGGGTCAGAGTATTGTGAAGTAGTATTGAAGAAGCGGCGGTCAGAGATCATGGTGTACGGTGGATCAAGATTGAACAGGTATTTCTAATGTAGGCGGCTCGGGAAAGATGATCTTCGGAAAGGTTTAAAGTTGTGGTGTTCTGCTGGTTTAAGTGCTACAGAGAATGATATTGATGTAAGGTTGCAGCTGGGCAGGAAAAGATGAGGAAGGACATATGGGAAGTGTCAGGTGGCGAATAAATTTCTAGAAGTCCAGGTGTAAAAAGGAAGTCGAGCAGTTTCTTAGAGGGGGAGTTCAACCAAAGTAGGAGAGTGGCACCGTAGCATATGAGTTCTGTGGTAAGATAGATGCGCATCTTGAGGAGAACTTTGGAGTGATTTGAGAATTTTAGTGGACGGTGATTGGGTCCACGGGCTTAAATTGAAATATTGACTATTGCGGCGTGATATGGAATGTAACAGGAAGGAGTTGCGTGGTATGAAGAAGGATGCAATATAGCTTTGAACTGGAAGATATGGTCGCATATTTAGTAGATGTCCATAAGGAGTGAGTGGACTGGTGCAGTTGGTGAATGAGAACGGGCTTAGGATGGGGTATTGACGTCGTAGTGATTGTTCCCCATGCAGCGACGTGGGAGGATGTCGGCATATAATTTCCACAGGTGGGTTATCTCTTGTGAGCAGGTTAGCGGTCGTGTAGTTGTCAAGTTTCTGCTAGGAATTCTATTGACTATTCGGTAAGAGGCCTAATATGTGAATGATGCTAGAGAATTAGAGTATTCATGGAATGCTAACAGAAGAATTTAGAAGAATTTGACGAGTTGGTTGAGCAAGATCATGTCAGCAATGAAGAAAGAATTTCGGTGGGTTCCAGAGTGGTGCAAGGAGCAGCTTTGGGCTAAATGGGAGAGTCCCACCGCCTGCGATTGGGTTGCAGGATTATTTCCTCATTGGGTTGCGGATTGTCGGCATATTGGCAAGTTATTGCAGCTAAGGGGAAAGGAGTGAAATGGTAATTGCGCCTGGGATTTGATAAATGTGTGCAAAAGCTGGCCCTATTGGACCAGGGTTAGGCTTTGGAAGATTCAGAATTTATGCTTAAATGCATAGGCGAGTTATAAGGGCAGTGACTCAGTCACGTGCGTCATAGAAAGGGTGTTCGTGTGCTAGAAGAGCCTTGGAGTTGATCGTTGTCACGACCTGATTTCGGAGTCATGATGACGCCTGTCGTAGGACCAGGCAAGCCGCCCTTTTTATCTAAGCTAAATTCAATTTCCAGTAAAAATACAATTTTTAAACGAAATTATTGATAATATTAACAATCTGAAGTTTTGAAACAATATCTGAAACAAAATTTAAAATCTCCAACCCCGGATCTGGTGTCACTCAGTCATGAGCTACTATAACATAAAGCAAGGAAAAAGGAGAAATGGACAACATAGTCCCAAAATAAAGAACAACATGTAGAATAACAAAGAGAAGACGAGGTCGTGATCGCCATCTGCTACCTCGACAACTCCAATGAAACTCAAACAGCTGCTCAGTATCCACTACCGGGTCCCGGTGTACCTGGATCTGCACACAAGGTGCAGTGGTAACGTGAGTACACCAACTCAGAAATAACGAACCCAAACTATGGGCTGAGAGGTAGTAACGGACTAAACCTCAGAATTTACAATAGACAGTATACAGAAATTAGACATGCTAACAGTTTATCAGAATGAGTAAATATGCCAAGTATGCCAGTATACTCTACATGCCATCATAAAGGAAAATGCATGAAACCAATGTGGATATGCACATAGTGCTCACAACCCTCACACAGCAGTCCACTAAGTACCGTATATGGCTCTCAGGCCCAGGGAAAATCCATCCCGGAATGTACAAGATCATCGGTGACAGTAGTCACTCAATACTGAGGAAAAAAGGCGATCTAGCCCCACGGAGAAAGTTCATCTCCGGAATACAACACTCAGACAAGATCCATGTCCAGAGATGATCCATCCCTCACATAACATCCACTTCGAACACGATCCATGCCCAGGGAAAATCCATCCCTCAACATCAATGCGCTGACTCCAGAGGGGCCCTAGTGGCCCAAGCGCTATATCAAGCCAACGAAGGCATGATTTAGTATCGCTGCAGTGTGCAGTCCGATCTCATAACTGTCTCAATAACAGGCTCTCGATCTCACTCAGTCATTACTCTCCAGTCTCACTCACATGGATCACAGATGCCTCCATCAGTCCGAAACAATGATAAGTATGCATATAATTAACAATACTGAGACCGAGGTATGAAGTGATATGCTATAACAGGACTGAGTATATGAAATCAAATAATCACAAAATGGGACAATAATACACGACCACTCGGGTCTTATCATTTTCAGCGTGAAGCCTAGCATTATGCTTAACGTGATTTCTAACAGGTTCATAATTACTACATTAATAGAAGCACAGATATCATCAAGGAATAATCACTAAGCGATGCCATGGGATGAACCAGGTCACAAGTCTCACAGTGCACGCCCGCACGCCTGTCACTTGGCACGTGCGGCACCAATTCTAATCACATAACAAGTAGTTCGGGGTTTCGAACCCTCGGAACCAAGTTTGGAAACGTTACTTACCTCAAAACCGGCTAAAAACCTAGACCTCGGTGCCTTTACCTCTATACTGGGCCTCCGAGTGCTCCAAATCTACCAAAAATCAGATTCATATCATTATAATATGCCAAGGAATGAAACCCATTCGAAATTTACCAAATTTACCCAAAAATCCCGAAATTGGCAAAACCCGACCTCCGGGCCCACATCTCGAAACTCGATTAAATTTTACACCACAAAAACCCTCATCCTCCCACGAGTCTATACATACCAAGAAAACTGAAATCAGAGTCCAAATGACCCCTCAAATTCCCATTTTAAGGTCTTTAACTCACAAGACCTAATTACCCATTTTTAGCACTAATTTTCCCCAATTTTCACCACTAATTAGACCTTTAATCACATATAAACGAGTTTTAAGTCCAAAATCCTTACCTCAATGAAGAACTATCCATTTCCCTCGTCAAAAACCCTTCAAAAGCTTCAAACCCGAATAAGAATGGTGAAAGAATGACCAAAATTCGCTAAGGGTCCTATTTATATGTCCTGCCCAGCGATGACCGCATATGTGGTCCTTTTCTCGCAACTGCGGACCCGCACTTGCGGTCCCAGGTGCGCACTTGCAAGAATTCACTTAAAGGGCCATTTCCGCACCTGCGACTCCGCAGGTGCGGTCCAAGTCTCGCACCTGCGATCTTCTTCAGCCTGACCGAGTTCTGCACCTGCTCTCCTTGTCCGCACCTGCGGCCACACCGGAAGGACAGCAATTTTTGATGCATTTCTCCAACTTCAAACTCCCCGAAGGCTATCCGGAATCAACCCGAGCCCCTCGACCCCAACCAAAAATACCAACAATTCCCATAACCTCATTCAAACTTAGTCGAGCCTTCGAAATACCAAAAACAATGCAAAAACACTAAAATCACATCAAATTCAAGCCTATGAACTTTGAAACTTCTAAATTTCACCAAGGATGCCGAAACCATCAAAAACACATCCGATTGACCTGAAAATTTGCACACATATCCAAAATGACATTACGAACCTGCTCTAAATTCCGGAATTCCATTCCGACCCCGATAGCTAATTTCCACTGCCGACCAGAAAATCACAAAAAACTCAATTTCGCCAATTCAAGCCTAATTCTATTCCGGATAACAAAACCACATTCCGAACACACCCTTAGTTGACTTTTCTAACTATAAGGCCAACTTAAGAGACTAAGTGTCTCATTTCTCACCATGACCACTCTGAACCCGAGTCAACCAACCCAATGCCACACAAAAGAGATGAACCACACAAGCAATGAAGTAGAAATGGGGGAAACGGGCTAAACTTTCGGAACGACCGGCCGGTTCGTTACATTCTCCCCCTCTTAAACAAACGTTCGTCCTCGAACGTGCCAAGAGTTGTTCCAAAAGCCATCAAACCGTCGAATAACCTTACCATGCACATACCCGGGTGTAACCCCACGTCACCCTACCCCATATCGATCTAATAAAATAACACATTTGAATGCCACTATATCCAACCTAATCCTTACGCCTTAAAACCCAAATTCCACGTTAGAACTCATCTATAAGATTAGAATCACGCCTCCACACACCGTATATACCTAAACATGGTGTACCCAACCAGAGTCATAACTCAAGACGACGTCACATGGCATATCACCTATCTCGAACACTCCTAATTATAAGCTCAAATCACAACAAACGCCCAAGCCACCCAAATGTTGGTAATATACCCGACATCAAACAGAGACCCGTATAACACCTCAAATGTACCCAACATGAGAAATGACACCAAACAAGAGAACCTGCTCTCATTATTGACGAGTAACACCACAATGCAATGCTAAGAATTCCTCACACACCGCCGAACCAAATCACACGAATCTGAAAGAACCTAACTCATCCATCCAAACTCTAGTATACTCAGCTACTTTACCTTAATCAACTCCTCTAGAAGACCACAACAAAACCACACCATGTGTGCCTAAAACAAACGAATCGCCGCTCTCCGAAGCAGGGACGGGTAACCCCTAGATCATCCCGGAGCACAGATCTACCCAATAGTCATTAACTGACACCCTCACAATAGCTCTACGAAGCCAAACAATCTGATTCGGTGCAAAACACCTACATCAAGTCATACCTAAAAGTATCATCATCTATCTGATCAAACTACGTCGAAACCGACCATACTCAAAAATGGAACATCCACCCGAGTCTCCAGACCCCCAATAGGTACCACACACGACCGACACACACGGTCCATAACAACAACATCACCCACAAGGGCGAGCACATGAACAGATGTAACAAAAGATTCATGGGGCGTATCCAGAGAATGGGCTAAAATATGATGAACATGTGAATATGAAAAATTGGAATCAAGTAAAAATTGAAGCTTCTCATGACAGACAGAAACAATACCTAGGATCACGGCATCAGAAGCCATCACATCCGGTCTGGCTGAAAGTGCATAAAATCGGGCTTGATCACCACTAGGTCGACCTCTCCTCTAGGGAGACCCCTACCTGCCTGACCTCCACCTCTAGCTGCCTGGGCGGGCGGTGCAGCTACTGAGTCTGAAGCTGCGGGCTGACTCCTCTGCTGATAAGTACCTCTCGCAAGGTGGGGACAAAACCTCTTGATATGGCCCACATCTCCACACACAAAGCAACCTCTCTCGGAGAATGACACTGGGGACTGAAGGGAACCCCTAGCACAAGGATAACCACTATAAGAACCAGGCATAGATGAACTCTGAACTGATGGTGTCCACGATGAGCTCTGAGCTGGCAGGGCAATGAAATATGGGTGCACCTGATGCGAACTGTGAGGATCATGACCAACTGATCCACCACGATAACCTAAGCAACCTGGATGAGCCTGTATGAATGGACAGCCTCTTCCAAACTGAGGCTTCCCCCTGAAGGAACCCCACCAAAACTCCCAGATCCTCAAGACGTCTTGGCCTCCCTCTCGATCCGCTCCTGGCAGCGAACCGACTCAATCTCTGTGGCAGTGTCAACCACCTCCTCAAAAGAAGCGCCAGATACCCTCTCCCTGGTCAGAAAAATCCGAAGCTGATAAGTGAGGCCATCAACAAACCTCCTGATCCTCTCCCTATCCATGGGAACTATCCAAATAGCATGACGGGACAACTCAGAGAACCTCATCTCATACTGCGTCACGGTCATGTCCTCCTGGCGCAACTGCTCGAACTCCTTGCGCAGCTCCTCCCTGCGAGACTGTGGTATATACTTCTCCAGGAACAGAATGGAGAACTGACTCCAGGTAAAGGTCACTGCATCAGCAGATCTACGCCTCTCATAGGCCTCCCACCAAGTGAGTGCAGCTCCTGCGAACTGGAAGGTAGTAAATGGGACCCCACTAGCCTCCAATATCCCTACTGTGCGAAGGATCCTTTGACACTTGTCCAAAAAGAACTGGGCGTCCTCGCCCTCAGTACCACTGAAAATCGGAGGCTGAAGTCTACTAAACCTCTCTAACATGCGCTGCTCGTCATCTGCCAAAGTTGGGACCACAAACTCTTGGGTTGGTGCAACCGGCTGGACTGGGGCTGCCCCCGGTGTATGAAGCCCCTGAGTAACCTGCTCAGGTGTCCGGGCAGCTGGAGTCTGAGTGCCTCCCCCGGCCTGAGAAGTAGCAGCAGTAATAGACATGGCGACTGCCTGTGCCAGGCTGGTGGCCGGCAAAATCTGGGCTAGGGTCTCCTGAAGACCTGGAATCACAATGGGCACTGCTGGTGCCTGAGCCTATCCCGCTGGGATCTCCACTACGGGGAACTGATCTTGAGCAGTGGGAGGGTCCACAGGTACTTCCTCGGCTGCTGAGCAGACTGCACCCCTCCCTCTTCCACAGCCTCGACCTCCAGCTGGTCCTGCTGGTGTTTGATCACCACGATCGGTAGCACGAGTCCTCACCATCTGTGAGAGAATGAAAACAACTGAAGTTTAGTTCCAGAATTCAACAGAGTCGCACGACAGAATTTAATAATGTGGGATTTTTCCTAAGGGTTCTGTAGCCTCTCGAAGATAAGTACAGACATCTCCGTACCGATCCGCAAGAGTCTACTAAACTTGCTCATGACTGGTGAGACCTATTTAACCTAGATCTATGATACCAACTTGTCACGACCCGATTTCGGAGTCGTGATGGCGCCTATCGTAGAACCATGCAAGCCGCCCTTTTTATCTAAGCTAAATTCAATTTCCAGTAAAAATACAATTTTTTACGAAATTATTGATAATACTAATAACCTGAAGTTTTGAAACAATATCTGGAAAAAAAATTAAAATCTCCAACCCCGGATCCGGTGTCACTCAGTCATGAGCTACTATAACATAAATCAAGGAAAAGGAGTAATGGACAACATAGTCTCAAAATAAATAACAACAGGTAGAATAAGAAAGAGAAGACGAGGTCGCGATCGCCATCTGCCATCATAAAGAAAAATGTATGAAACCAGTGTGGATATGCACATAGTGCTCACAAACCTCACACAGCAGTCCACTAAGTACCGTATATGGCTCTCAGGCCCAGGGAAAATCCATCCCGGAATGTATATGATCATCGATGACAGTAGTCACTCAGTACTGAGGAAAAAGGGTGATCTATCCCCACGGAGAAAGTTCATCTCCGGAATACAATACTCAGACAAGATCCATGTCCAGGGACGATCCATCCCTCACATAACATCCACTTCGGACACGACCCATGCCCAGGGAAAATCCATCCCTCAACATCGATGCGCTCACTAGGGGTGTAAAGACTCCAGAGGGGCCCTAGTGGCCCAAGCGCTATATCAAGCCAATGAAGGCATGATTAAGTATCGTTGCGGTGTGCAGTCTGATCTCATAACTATCTCAATAATAGGCTCTCGGTCTCACTCAGTCATTACTCTCTAGTCTCACTCACATGGATCACAGATGCCTCCATCAGCCCGAAACAATGATAAGTATGCATATAATTAACAATACTGAGACTGAGGTATGAAGTGATATGCTATAACAGGACTGAGTATATGAAATCAAATAATCACAAAATGAGGCAATAATATACGACCACTCGGGTCTTATCATTTTCGGCGTGAAGCCTAGCATTTACGCTTAACATGATTTTTAACAGGTTCACAATTACTACATTAATAAAAGCACAGATATCATCAGGGAATAATCACTAAGCAGTGCCATGGGATGAACCAGGTCACAAGTCTCACAGTGCACGCCCGCACGTCCGTCACTTGGCATGTGCGTCACCAATTCTAATCACATAACAAGTAGTTCGGGGTTTCGAACCCTCAGAACGAAGTTTGGAAACGTTACTTACCTCAAAACCGGATAAAACCCTAGCCCTCGGTGCCTTTACCTCTAGACTGGGCCTCCGGGTGCTCCAAATCTACCAAAAATCAGATTCATATCATTATAATATTCCAAGGAATGAAACCCATTCGAAATTTACCAAATTTACCCAAAAATCCCGAAATTGGCCAAACTCGACCTCCGGACCCACGTCTCGGAACTCGATGAAATTTACACCACAAGAATCCTCATCCTCCCACGAGTCTATACATACCAAGGACACTGAAAGCGGAGTCCAAATGACCCCTCAAATTCTCATTTTAAGGTTTCTAACTCACAAGCCCTAATTACCCATTTTTAGCACTGATTTCCCCCAATTTGCACCACTAATCAGACCTTTAATCACATATAAATGAGTTTTTAAGTCCAAAATCATTACCTCAATGAAGAACTATCGATTTCCCTCTTCAAAAACCCTTCAAAAGCTTCAAACCCGAATAAGAATGGTGAAAGAATGACTAAAATTTGCTAAGGGTCCTATTTATATGTTCTGCCCAGCGATGACCGTACTTGCGGTCCTTTTCTCACAACTGCGGACGTGCACCTGCGGTCCCAGGTGCGCACCTGCGAGAATTCACTTAAAGGTCCATTTCCGCACCTGCGACTCCGCAGGTGCGGTCCAAGTCTCGCACCTGCGATCTTCTTCAGCCTGACCGAATTCCGCACCTGCTCCCCTTGTCCGCACCTGCGGCTTCCCTTCCGCAGGTGCAGCCACACCAGAAGGACATCAATTTCTGCTGCATTTCTCCAACTTCAAACTCCCCGAAGGTTATCCGAAATCAACCCGAGCCCTCGGGACCCCAACCAAAAATACCAACAATTCCCATAACCTCATTCAAACTTAGTCGAGCCTTCGAAACACCAAAAATAATGCAAAAACACTAAAATCACCTCAAATTCAAGCCTATAAACTTTGAAACTTCTAAATTTCACCAAGGATGCCGAAACCATTCAAAACACATCCAATTGACCTGAAAATTTGCACACATATCCAAAATGATATTACGAACCTGCTCCAACTTCCGGAATTCCATTCCGACCCCGATAGCTAATTTCCACTGCCGACCGGAAATCGCTCCTAAGTCCCGAACACACCCCTAAGTCCCAAATCACCTAACGAAGCTATCTGAGCCATAAAATTTACATTCCAAGATCGTTTACCCAATAGTCAACTTCCGGTTGACTTTTCTAACTATAAGGCCAACTTAAGAGACTAAGTGTCTCATTTCTCACCATGACCGCTCTGAACCCGAGCAACCAACCCAACTCCACACAAAATAGATGAACCACACAAGCAATGAAGCAGAAATGGGGAAACGGGCTAAACTCTCGGAACGACCTGCCGGGTCGTTACAATCGTATTCGGGCCAAGTCAGAGTGGGTGACTCTCAATAGTGGTCCTAATGAATTAGAAATTTAAGGATGCGGTGCTTAAGGGTTTCATGTCCGCAGTATGGCTAAGGGTTGGTCCTTGCAACAGATTATGATAGGAGGCCCGAAATTTTCCATGATGTTTTTGGCTTGCAGTATGGTATTGGTGGGCATGAGACGGTTCATGGGTTTGGAGACAATGTGGTCTCGTGATATATAGTCACTCAAGAGGATGGAGGATTTGAGTTCACAATGTTTGGATGAGGATATTGTTATTTCTAAGTCAAGTAAAGGATAAATTGGAAGAAAAAAGATTGGTTAGCCATGGTTGAAATGGCACATTTACGGGAGTGATCAGTTCCTTCAGCGTGATTAAGTTATGCATGTGATTTGTAATGGTATGTGCGAGGCTTTTCGTTGCCGTGATAGATTTTATTTGGGAAGCATTCAAGCACTATGGCCTGTCATGGGTAGGCGGATCCCGAAAGGATTATGGTGGTATAGACTATTCCTTAAGGAATTGCGTGTATTGTGATTGTGAGAATTCACTTGTGTGTTGTGGTGGTTCTCTTGAATTGAGGTAAGTAAAAGGTTTCTATATGATGAAGTGTTCACCCTATTAGTGTTTCAGAAGTTATGATGGAATTCTTGCGCTATCTCATATTGGCATGTTAGGTGCGGTAAGCAGTATGTAACTGGAAGTAAAGATCGAGGTTGCGGTTCAGTGTTGACAAGGATGTCATGAGCTCGGATGAGCAAGAAAAAGGGATTTGAATGTTTTAGGGTAAGCTGGTGTTGTCTTCAGTGTCACCTGAGATCGGTGTTTGGTGAAAGAGACTTTGCATCCTAGTTATGGGTTCTTGATTTGTTTTACAGCGTTAGTGTGGCCAATGGTGGATGCGCATACTTGCTACCTTGTGTGGAAGGTCGTGGGAGCGTGACCACGGGATCATCGTATGAGTGTGACATGTAGTCACTTAATGGATTGGAGATTTGGACTGAGTATAAAGAAGTGTAATATTGCTTATTTGAGAATTTATGCCTGGAAAGCGTTCGGTTCATTGGTTGTGGATTGTGGGGCATTTGTCCCGGCTATGATGGTTGTTCTTGCGTTTATGAGAGGAAGTGGGTTAATATGGACCCAGGTAAAGCTATTAGCCTAGTTCGGTGCAAGAAAGGTAGACTCGATGTTTGTGGATGGATTTAGATATGATTATGGGCTCCGTATGAGTCAGGCGTGTCCATTTCGATATAGCGCTTTTCATGGAAAGGTATTAGAACAGCAGATGTAGTTCCATCTTCGTTCATTTCATGTAATATTCTGTTGTGCCGTGTGAGTTGGGAAACGGCTTGATATTTTCCTATGTCTTGAGTTCCCACTTAGTGATGATGTTATGTGATCAGGATAGCTCTTGAGATTCAAATCATGTATCGCACCTCAGTTGTGCTTGAGTTTCGTAGCGTATGGCTCTATCAGTCCCCCCTGGATGGTATTGTGCACTCAGCGTGCTTGTGACCGATGTTCGATATATTGTGGTAATGATCAATTTAGCTCAGTGTGTGTTTTCTTACGTGAATTTTATGTTATTTGGATTGGGTGGGACACCACCACAGGCATGTTATTTGGATCGGGTTGCGCCCGCAACAGTATGATGTTGAGTACGGTCCCCAATATCTATTTTCTTGTGTTTTTCTTTCTATTTTCTGAGGAGAGTTCCTAAAAAGTTGTGTGAGTTGAGTAGTCTTTTCCTGAGTCATTTCTTTATGTATCATGTTCGAATTATGGCCTATTGGTGCATTGTGGTATCATGTGAGACTGTTGGTCATGTTTGGGGTGATTTGTTGTCTGAGCAGTTCATACTGGGTGAGAAGAGATTATTGGACCAGGGATCAGTGCGATAAGATTTTGTGTAGTATATTAAAGGACAAATACCATTATTCGGTTCATAATGAGGTGATGATTCTAGGAAAGAGGAGATATTCAATGATTTGTTAACTCTGCAGTTGGTTATGAATTTTTACATATCTCCTCCGTTGTGGTGGTATCGTAAGCGTTATAGCAGAACCTATATGTATGTCATAAGGTGCATCGGGAGCATAAGATTCGTGAAATTTTGGCTATTAAGGTTCAGAGAATGTCATTGTGGTTAGATGATGAATTATGCGGTGCATGGTGCTAATTCAGCAAAGGTATGCAGTCATGTTCTGGTACATTGTGTGGTAGTTGATACGGTGTTCATATATTGGAAACAGGCCTGGCAGAGGATTTCGGATGATGAAGACCTGGTTCTAAGGCCCATTGCCTAAATAAAAGAGGATATCTTCAGATTTGACCGAGCTAATGTACTCAATTGAGTGGTGGTAGCACGAGTAGGTGCACGAGGTGTTTAACAGTGGTTTCAGACAACTCTGGAGCAGTTCCTAGCACGTTCGGGGACGAACGTATGTTTAAGTAGGAGAGAATGTAATGACCTGACCGGTCTTTTTGAGCCCTAGCGCGTCGTTCAACGGTTCGAGGCCATGAGCATCTTCATTTCATGTGATATGACTTGTAGGTGTGGTCGGAATTGAATTTCGTGAAGTTTAGAGTCAATTTGGAAAGAAAATTCTCATTTCAGAAGCCTTAAGTTGGAAGAATCGACAAAGATTGGATTTTTGAGTAAACGACCTCAGAATCAGGATTTGAAGGTTCCAGCAGGTTCCTATGATGATTTCGGACTTGGGCGTATGTTCGGAATGGGTTTTGGATGACTCGGGAGCGTTTCGGCGCATATTGTAGAAGTCAACATTTTAGAAGAAATTTCATAAGTCTGGGTTGAAGTGAATTTCAACGATATTTATGTCTGTTTGGGATTCCGAGTCTGGGAATAGATCCGTATGGTGATTCTGGGGTTGGTAGCGCGATCGGAAGCGAATTCGGAGGTCCGTAGGTTATTTTGAAGTCATTTGGCTAAAGATAGAAATTTGAAGGTTTTTGAGAAATCCGACCGGAAGTGGAAATTTTAATATCGGGGTTGGAATGTGATTCCGAAAGTTGGAGCAGGTCCATAATGTTGAATGTGACTTGTGTGCAAAATTTGGGGTCAATCGGACGTGATTTGATAGGTTTCGGCATCGAATGTAGAAGTTGGAAATTTCAAAGTTCATAAAGATTGAATTGTGATGCGATCCATTGTTTCGATGTTATTTGATGTGATTTGAGGCCTCAGGCAGGTCCACATTATGTTTTGGAATAGGTTGGTGTAATTGGACGGGGTCCCGGGGGGCCTCGGGTGGTTAACGGATCAAATTTGAAGTTGAGGAGGAGCTAAAGTTGCTGGTGTCTGGTGTGACCGCACATGCGAGGCTTGGGCCGCAGGTGCGGCTTTTGTGTTGCAGATGCGGGAGTGGCTGGTTTGGCTGGGGGCGCAGGTGTGAGGCTATTTCCGCACTTGCGAAGGCGTAGATGCGGACGAGGGAGCGCAGGTACGGAGCCGGCTGGGGAATGAGGAAGCCGCAGGTGCGAGAGTTTGGTCGCACCTACGGGCTCGCAGGTGTGGACATAGTCACCGCAGGTGCGCGAGGACTGGAGGCTGTGTGTAATTTTAAGACGGGATTTGGCCATTCTTCTCCCATTTTCATTTTGTGTGGCGATTTTAGGGAGCTTCAAGGGAGGATCTTCATCAAGCAACTTTAGGTAAGTGATTTCTTCCCATCTTTGAGTTAACACACTTGGATTATACATAGTTTAGACATGAAATGGGTGGGAATTTGGGATTTTTGAACAAAGACTTAGAATGTGTATTTTGGATTTTAACCATGAATTTGGGCATGGGATTGAGAGAAAATCATATATTTGAGTTTGCAAGGTTATGGGTAATCATTATCTTTGAAAAGTTTCGGAATCCGGGCACGTGGGTCTGAGGGGTAATTTTGTCAACTTTCCGAGCGGAGTTGGGGATTTATATAGATTAAATTGTTATAAGTATTAGAGTATATTTTCATTGGGTTGCCCGTTATTTGGATAGTTTTGGGGCGTTGTGCATCAATTTGAGTCGTCGGAAGGGCTTGGAGGTTGGTTATGAATCTTCGGAGCGAGGTAAGTCTCATTTCTAACCTTGTGAGGGGAATTGTCCCCATAGGTGAACTAATCGAATATGTGCTACTATTTGTGGGGGCTACGTGTCACGACCCAAAATCCATATGGTCGTGATGGCGCCGGAAACCACTATTAGGCAAGCCAATCATTAAATGGTTAAGTTAAATTTCCTGTTTTAGCATTTTTGAAATCATTACCCTTCACTTTATACATAATAACTGAATAAAATCCGCTAAGTAAATACGACAGTTTAATATTATATTTTTATAAAATACATCCCAAACACATCCCAGAACCCGGTGACACAAGCACATAAGCCATTTCTATGAATTTTACAAATTCTACAAAGCTTGTCCGAAATACAAATTGGACAAGGAATAAAAATAAGAATACAATACATAGAGGAAGACTCTGCCGACTGCGGGTCGTCTCCGAATGATGCAGCTCGTCTAAGTCTTTAAGTCATCCATATTTCTATGAAAGTACATGTGCAATAAAATGCACAGCAAGTGTAGCATGAGTACGAAAACAACGTGCACTCAGTAAGTATCCCGCCTAACCTCAGAGGGGTAGTGACGAGAGGTCGACTTGACACTCACTAAGGTCCAACAAAATAATTTAACAAGATATGATATCAGTAATAGGCAGACGAGGATGATAAAAAAACAGTAAACATTAAGGATAACTGTAATTCAAATAAATACTGAAATTAAATAAACAATTACTACTTCATTTTCCCCCCAAATATTTTAAATAAGCAATTACTACTTCATTTTCCCCCAAATATTTTAAATAAGCAATTACTACTTCATTTTCCCCCAAATATCTTGTCACTTCGAAAACCATAAGATCATTAACAATTTAATATGCGCATACGGGATAAGGACAACCGGCCTGAGCCATCATAATAATCATATATGTGCATTGTCGAGGGTCGAACGGCCCGAACCATAATTACATCTTTCAATCTCGTCGTGGCGTACGTCCCGCTCCCATGAGAGTGGGGGAAAATAACACTCCGCTCGCGGAATGTAAATTGTGAAGCGGTCACATGCACACATAATATTAACCATAATGTATCTTTCAATCTCGTTGTGGCGTACGGTCCGCTCCCATGAGAGTGGGGGAAATAACACTCCGCTCGTGGAATGTAAATTGCAAAGCGGTCACACACAGTCATGCACAATCAAATAGTCCACCCCGACTACATCGGGAAAACAAATACTCAAGTAAATGACAAATTTCTCTTTTAAAAGTCACAAAAATAGTATTTAAATCTTTTCTCGAAATTCATTTGCCAAGTTTAATAATATTTAATGATATTACCTTATCAGGAATACAATTATCCACTGAGGAGTCAATTCTCTTTCCAAATGATTAAGAAAGGTACACTCTAGCCTTCTTAGGAAATAAATTACCAATTCAATAGCATTATCAGTCTAATATTATTGGCAGGATCACATGTACAACACGTACGGCAAGCTAGTGGGTCCTACACTACCTGGACATAAGCATAATAGTAGCTACGCACGGACCCTCATCACCTTGTGCATACGTAGCCCCCACAAATAGTAGCACATATATTTAATTAGTTCACCTATGGGTACAATTTCCCCTCACAAAGTTAAAAAGGAGACTTACCTCGCTCCGAAATTCCATAACCGGCTTCCAAGCCCTTCCGACGACTCCAATGGACGCACAACGCCCCAAAACTATCCAAATAACGACTAACCAATGAAAATATAATCTAATATTTGCAACAATTCAAATTATATAAATTCCCAACTCTGCTCAAGGAATTGACCAAAATGCCCTCGGGCCCACGTGCCCGGATTCCAAAATTTCTCGAAGATAAACTTTACCCGTAGCTTTACTGGCTCAAATATACAATTTACTCAAATATTCATGCTCAATTCGTGGATAAAATCCAAATTACCAAATTTCTAGGTCTTCCCCTAAAATCCTAATTTTTATACAAATTCTCATGTCTAATTCCATGTAAGATCACATATTTAGCTTAGGAATGGGAAGGAATCACTTACCTAATAATGCATGATGGAAATCCCTTCTTGAAGCTCCTCAAAATCGCCCCCACCAAATGAAATAATGAAGAAATGGCCAAAAATCCCGTTTTAAAATATTCTGCCCAGGCCTCATTTCCGCACCTGCGATCCAACCTTCGCACATGCGCTCCCGCAGGTGCGGCCAAACTCCCGCACCTGCGGCGCCAAAGCCGCACCTGCGGCCAAAGCCTCGCAGGTGCGGTCACACTAGATGACAGCAATCTCAGCACTTCTTCAAACTCCAAACTTGATCCGTTAACCACCCGGAGTCCACCCGAGGCCCCCGGGACCCCATCCAATTACACTAACTTGTTCCAAAACATAGTGCGGACTTGCTCGAGGTCTCAATTCACCTCAAACAACATCGAAACCACGGATCGCACTAAAATTCAAACTTTAAGAACTTGAAATTTCCAACTTCTACATCTGATGCCGAAACCTATCAAATCACAACTGATTCACCCCAAATTTTGCACACAAGTCATATTCAACATTACGGACCTGTTTCAACTTCCGGAATCACTCCTGAAAGGGAGCTGCTCAAGACTTCAAACCGCTGAACGACGCGCTAGAGTTCAAAACGATCGGTCGGGTCGTTACATTCTCCCCCACTTAAACAGATGTTCATCCTCGAACATGCCAAGAACTGCTCTGGAGTTATCTGATATCTTTGTTTAATACTTCACGCACCTTCCCATGCTACCACAACTCAGTTGAGTACATTAGCTCGATCAAATCTGAAGATTTCTTCTTTTATCCATATAATAGGCTCAGAATCCAGTTCCAACACCTAAAATTTCTCTGCCATGACTAGTTCCAATAGATAACACCGTATCAACTACCGCACGATATACTAGAACATGACTGCATACCTTTTGCTGAATTAGCACCATGCACCCCCATAATTCATCATCTGACCACAATGACACTCCCTGAACCTTAATAGCAAAACTCCACGAATCTGATGCTCCCAATGCACCTTATGACATATATATACATCCTGCTATAATGTTGGCGATACCACCACAACGGAGGAGACGTGTTGAAATTCATAACCAACTACCGATTTAACAAATCATTGAATATATCCTCTTGACTAGAATCATCACCTCATTATGAACCGAATAATGGTATTTGTCCTTTAATATACTTCACAAAATCTTATCGCACTGAATCCCTGGTCCAATAATCTCTTCTCACCCAGTATGAACTGCTCATACAACAAATCACCCCAAACATGGCCAACAATCTCACATGATACCACATCGCGCCAATAGGACACAACTTGAACATGATACATAATAAATGACTCAGGAAGGGAATACTCAACTCACGCAACTAATATGAACTTTCCTCAGAAAATAGGAAGTAAAATACAAGAAAAATAAATATAGGAACCTTACTCATCATCACACTGTTGCGGCGTGCAACCCGATCCAAATAACATATCCGTGGCGGCGTGCCACCCAATCCACACATGAAATTTACATAAGGATATACACACCGAGCTAAGTTGCTCATTACCACAAAAATATTGAATACCGGTCACAAGCACGCTAAGTGCATAATACCATCCTGGGGAGACTGATAAAGCCATATGCTACAAAAGTCAAGCACAACTGAGGTAAGATATATATATATATATATCAAGAGCTATCCTGCTCACATAACATCATCACTACGCGGGACCTCAACACATAAGAAATTATCAAGTCATTTCACAACTCACACGGAACAATCATAATATCACATGAATTTGACGAAGACGGAACAACACCTGGTATTCCAACATCCCTCCTTGACGAGCGCCATACTGAAATGAACACATCTGACTCGCATGAAGACCATAATCTTGTTTAAATCCATTCATACACTTCAAGTCGATTATGCTCGCAATGAACTAGGCTGATAGCCTTACCTGGGTCCAAACTATCTTAATTCTTCTCATAACATGCAAGAACAACCATCATAGCCAGTACAACACCCCACAATCCACAACCAGCTGGACCAAATGCCTTCCTAGCATAAATTTTCAAACAAGCAGTATTGCACTTCCTTATACTCAGTCCAAATCTTCAATCCATTAAGTGACTACATGTCACACTCATACGATCATCACGTGGTCACGCTCCCACGACCTTCCACACAAGGTAGCAAGTCTGCACATCCACCACTGGCCACACTAACGCTGCAAACCCATTAAGAACCCATGACCAGGATACAAAGCCTCTTTCATCAAATATCGATCTCAGGTGACCCTGAAGATAACACCAGCTTATTCTGAACTTTCAAATCACTTTTTTCTTGATTCTCTGAGCTTATGACATCCTCGTTAACACCGAACCGCAATCTTGATCCTTACTTCCAATTCCATACTGCTTACCGCACCTGACACGCAAAATTCCATCATAACTCCTGAACTACTAATTTTCTAATTAATCGGCATATCCTTGATATCTGCCGAGGTTTCTGCCGTGATCTACAACCGATCGCAGATATTTCATCCTTCTGTTATTCGGCTTGGCAAATTTCCATCGATCTCGCCTTATCTCTATTGTGTTCGGTCATGAGGTCTCGAACTTAATGACATAACATCGCACCTCGGTTCGATATAGTTCGAGGTCGAACTTTAGTCTATCATATTTCAGTCTCGATTAGTCACACAAGGGGCGAACCCAGTTTTACCGTACACATTATTCAAAGTGGGCCAGTGCAAAATGGAAAGTCAGATTAGTGAATTGTAGATACTAAATGGTTAAACAAAAAAATATTTTATTTTATTGGTTAAGACTTATATTTGGTTGCAGCGAAGCCTTGGAGCAACGGTAAAGTTATTTCGCATGATCTATAGGTCACAGGTTCAACTCATAGAAGTAACTACTAATACTTGCATTAGCGTAAACTGTCTATATCACCCCTTTTGGGATGCGTGCGGCCTTTCTCCGGTATGATGACCCAAGAGGTCATTTTATGAATTAAGACTCCGTTCTAGGCTTATTAGCCATAAAAAATATCTAATTTTAAATCACCTCAATTTGCGTACGCAGTTCGGACGTGAAACCGGAAAGCTTTTATGTGAAAATATGAGAAATACTAATTTTTAGAATTTAAAGTCTGGTTTTAGTTGACTTGAGTCAACCTTTTGAGTAAATGGACTTGGATCTGTGTTCCGACGATCCCAAGAGGTCCACAGTAAAATATGGGACTTGGGCGTATGCCCGAAATTGAATTCCGAGGTCCCAAGCCTTAGAAATCAATTTTTGAAAGAAATTGTTTTGCTGAATTGCTAATGAAATAAAGAAAAGAATTAACATTTAAAACCATTGGTATGGGGCCCGTATTTTAGTTCTGGAGCCCGGTACAGATTGGTTATAGTATTTGAATACTACCTGTGAAATTTGTAATCGAAGTTTATTTGACATGATTTGGACGTCCGGTTGAGAAATAGTGAACTTTAAGTGTTCTTGAGAAAAATGATGAGTTATGAGGTTTAATTCAAAGTTTTACTTGTTATTTTCATGATTTGATCGCACGAGCAAGTTCGTATGATGTTTTCAGACTTGTGTGCATGTTTGGTTTATAGCCCGAGGGCTCGGGTGAGTTTCAGATAGGCCACGAGATATTTTTACAATTAGAAAAGTTTGTTGTATTGCTGCATTTGGTGCCCAGTGATTTTGCGCTTCACGATCGCATAGCTACTCCCGCGATCGCGAAGGGTAAAATTCCTGGGAGTCATTTTTGTACTACGCGAACGCGAAGTGTGGGCCGCGAACGCGAAGTGTGGGTCGCGAACGCGAAGCATGGGTGGGATACCCTTCGCGAACGCGTGCCGACTCAAGCGAACGCGTTGAGTAAACTGGGCCTGGGGGAGGAGCCTGGGTTTTCTTCTATGCAAACGCGATCGCAGAGGGCCCAGTTGGGAAAGCATCGTGAACGCGGGCAGGCTCACGCGATCGCTTAGAAGGCCTGCCCAGGTATATAAATTCAATTTAAAACACGGACAGAACCTATTTTTCACATATTTTTCGAACTACCAAGCCCTAAGGATGATTTTATTCACCAAAGTTCATCCCCAAAGTGTAGGTAATCAATTCTAAACTCTACTCTTTCAATTACCCAATATTTTTCATCACTTCTAAATCAAAAATCAAGAATTTTCATGGTAAAAATTGAGGGTTTGGGTAGAACTAGGAAATTTTGTAAAAATTGAATCTTTACCTCGAATTGAGGTCGAATTTCGAAACTAATTGCATATTCGGGCACGGGGGTGAATGGGTAAACGTAATTTGGTCTGAATCCCGAGTTTGGACCAAGCGGGTCCAGGGTCGGTTTTTAGCTTTTTTTTAGAAAACTTAGGAAAAATTATAATTTTCAGTAAAGTTAGTTACTTTAGAGTTAATTAATGATATTAAGTTAATTATGATTAGATTCGAGTGTGTTGGAAGTGAATTCGAAAGGAAAAGTGGTAATTGAGCAGTGAGTGGCCTGCGAAATTGAGGTAAGTGTTGTGTCTAACTTTAGCTTGAGGGAATAGGTATTGTATGACTACTTATTACCTGTTTGTTTGTTAAATCCAATGTATATGTGAGGTGACGAGTACCTATACGGTGTGTTCAGGTCATACCATGCGAGTAAATGTTATTTCTTGTTATTCTGGCTTTCTTAAAGCCCATCATCTGTGATTATTGTTGTTAGTGAATTTTTGAGAACATTGAGTTGAGATTGAAATGATAAATGATGATAGTAACCATGATAAAATATTTATTTCTTGTGAAATTCCTTTGAGAACATTGAGTTGAGATTGAAATATTAAATGGTGATAGAAATTATGATGAAATACTGCTTCTCGTGAAATCCCCTTTTATGTTGTTGATGATTTGATGATATTGTGAGGAAGAGTGTAAAGCACGAAGGGTGATGCCATGCATGACTTAAGTATATTGTGAGGAAGAGTGAAAAGCACTAAGGGTGATGTCGTGCATGATTTATTTATAAGGTGAGGAAGAGAGTAAAGCACAAAGGGTGATACCGTGCAAATTCTTAATTATAATCTGGTGAGGAAGAGAGTAAAAGCACGAAGGGTGATACCGTGTATTCTATTTATTATTTGTTGAGGCTGAGAGTAAAAGCACGAGGGTGATGCCGTGCAAGTTTACTTACTATCTTTAATTGCTAAAATTATTGTTGATCACTATCTGTGTTTGCTTTATTGTTTTCCACATTCCTTATGTTGAAAATTCCCTATCGCATGCTCCCTTCCCATTAATTGTTGTTTACATTCTTTAATTGCTATTATTTTCTGTTAGCATGATTTCGATGTCCAGGTTTTATGTGGTGTCTTGTCCTAGCCTCGTCACTAATTCACCGAGGTTAGGCTCTGCACTTACTCAGTACGTGGGGTCTGTTGTATGATACTACACTCTGCACTCTTTTGTGCAGATCCAGGTACTGACCAGAGTTAGGAGATATCAGTAGCTGCGCATTTTTTGTTCGGAGACACGAGGTAGATTTGCTGGCATCCGCAGACTCCTAGAGTCTTCTCCTATTCACTTAGATACTATTTTATTTCATTCGAAACAGATACATTATTTCTTTCAGCCTATATATTTGTAGTATTCTTTAGTAGTTCGTGAATTATGACACCAGACCCTAGAGTAGTTTCATAGTTATATATTTAGTTCGTGGTTCGGTTTAATTATGATCTTTATCAGTATTCTTATTTAGTCTGAGTCATTCTATTATAGTTATGTAACTTTAAAAGTAAATGGTTAGTAAATTTCTAACATCGGCTTGCCTAGAAAGTATTGTGTTAGGCGCCATCACGATCCCGTGGTTTGGGAATTTGGGTCGTGACAAGTTGGTATCAGAGCACTAGGTTGCATAGGTCTCATAATTCACGAACAAGCATAATAGAGTTTAAAGGATCGGTACGGAGACGTCTGTACTTATCTCTCGGAGGCTATCGAGTTAGGAAACAACTCCATTTTTTTTATTTGTACTCTGTCGTACGATTCTTGGTATCTCAAATACTGATTAAACTCTTCTACTCTTTCGCAGATGGCGAGAACACGTGCTTCCTCTTCCTCTAACCAACACTACGGTCCTCCAGCAGCAGCAGCTCCTACTAGGGGTAGAGGCCGAGGCCGCTCCATGGGTCGAGGCAAGGGCAGGACTCATCCCATTACTCAGATAGCAGCCCCAGCTGTGGAACCGCTGATTGAGATTAATGAGGGGGTTCCAGCTCAGACCATTCTAGCGGGCCAGCTCAAATCCTAGAGGGGTTTATTGCCACCCCGATACTTCAGGATGCTTGGTCTGTTTAGTGGGCATTATGGAGAGTGTATCCCAGATGGCACATTCCCTGTTGTAGCAGCCGCATCTCAGGCTGGAGAAGGAGTCCACACTCCTGTTCAGACTACTCCTCATATTCAGACCCCAGCAGCCAATCCAGTTGGGGTAATTCAGCCAATTGCTCCAGCGCCGCCCGTTGATGGGACAGTTATGCCCCTCCATTCTTTGTGGAGATTGGACAGGTTCATTAAGTTATTCCCTATTCATTTCAGCGGTGCTAATTCAGAGGATCCTCAGGAATATCTGCATAGTTGTCATGAGGTATTGCGTAATATGGGTATTTTGGAGACCAATGGGGTCGATTTTGCAATTTTTCAGATGACTGGTTCCGTCAAGAAATGGTGGAGGGATTATTTGTTGACTCGAATAGTTGGGTCGCCTACTTTGACTTGGGATCAGTTTTCTCATCTCTTAGTGGAGAAGTTTCTGCCTGTCACTACTCGAGAGGAGAAGCGTCGTCAGTTTGAGTGACTTCAGCAGGGCAGCATGACTGTGACCCAGTATGAGAGTCGTTTCGTGGACTTGGCTAGACATGTTATTCTCTTGTTGCCCACAGAGAGAGAGAGGGTCAGACGATTTATTAAGGGCCTTGCTCAGCCTATTAGGTTGAAAATGGTCAAAGAGACAGGGACTGAGATTTCTTTTCAGGACGCGACTAATGTGGCCAGGAGGGTTGAGTCGGTTCTTGGGATGGGAGGTCAGAGATCATACAAGAGGCCTCGCCATTCCGATAGTTTCAGTGGTGCCTCATCTGGAGGTGGGGTTAGTTTCAGCGGAGGCCATTCTTCCAGGCCATTCCATTCATCACTTCAGGCCTCACATAGTACCTCAGGTGGTCGCGGTTCTTATATGCCTCCTTCTACTCAGCCAGTCTACAGTGAACCATCAGCTCCTAACAGTTCACCTCCTCCCTAGAGTGTTCAGGATGGTTATACTAGTCGACAGGGTCAGTTTGCCGGCCAGCAGTCTCAGCAACCGAGGTCTTGTTACACTTGTGGTGACCCGAGGCATATTTCCAGATATTGTCCTCGCGCGTCGGATAATTCTCAGTATCAGAATTCCCGTGCTATAGTTCCAGCATCTCCTGCCCAGCCAGCCAGGGGTAGGGGCAGGTAGCTAGAGGTAGAGGAAAGATTGTTAGAGGTGGAGGTCATGCCGCTAGGGGTGGAGGCCAGCCTGCTAGAGGTGGAGGTCCTCCCAGAGACATGGTTCAGGGTGGTGGAGCCCAGCCATATGCATTTCTAGCTAGACCCGAGGCGGAGTCCTCTGATGCTGTCATTACAGGTATCATTTCAGTTTACAATAGAAATGCCTCAATTTTGTTTGTTCTGGGGTCTACTTATTCTTATGTGTCGTCCTATTTTGCCTCGTATTTGGTTGTGCCCCGCGATTCTTTGAGTGTCCCTGTTTATGTGTCTACGCCGGTGGGGGAGGCTATCATTGTAGATCGTGTATCGTTCGTGCGTAGTCATTATTGAGGGTCTTGAAACTAGTGTAGACCTGTTGCTTCTTGACATGGTCGATTTTGATGTCATATTGGGCATGGATTGGTTGTCACCTTATTATGCCATCTTGGACTGTCACACCAAGACAGTTACTTTAGCCTTGCCGGGGTTGCCTCGATTAGAATGGAAAGGGACTCCCGGTCATTCTCCCAACAGAGTGATTTCTTATGCCAAGGCTCGTCGCATGGTTGAAAAAAGGGTGTTTGAATTATTTATCTCATATTCGTGAATCTGAGGCCGAGGTTCCTTCTATAGATTCGGTTTCTATTGTTCGTCAGTTTCCCAAGGTATTTCCTTCTAACCTGCCGGGAATGCCACCCAACAGGGATATCGATTTTTGTATTGATGTTGCTCCGGTCACTCAGCCCATTTATATTCCTCCATACCATATGGCCCCACCAGAATTGAAAGAATTGAAAGAACAGTTGCAAGACCTGCTTGATAAGGGTTTTTTCAGGCCTAGTGTCTCGCCCTGGGGTGCACCGCTCTTGTTCATAAAGAATAAGGATGGATCGATGAGTATGTGTATAGATTACCGGCAGTTGAATAAAGTTACTATCAAAAATAAGTATCCATTGCCAAGAATTGATGATTTATTTGATCAGCTCCAGGGTGCTAGGGTGTTTTTGAAAATTGATCTGAGATCGGGCTAACATCAGTTGAAGATTAGGACGTCCAATGTTCCTAAATCAGCCTTTCGGACAAGGTATAGGCACTATGAATTTTTGGTGATGTCTTTTGGCTTGACTAATGCCCCAGCAGCCTTTATGGATTTGATGAATTGAGTTGTCAAACCTTATCTGGATTCCTTCGTAATTGTGTTCATTGATGATATTCTTATATATTCCCGCAGTCAGGAGGAGCATGAGCAGCAGCTCCGTATAGCACTCCAGACTTTGAGGGATAATCAGTTGTATGCAAAATTTTCAAAGTGTGAATTCTGGTTAGATTCAGTAGCTTTCTTGGTTCACGTCGTATCAGCAGAGGTTATTCAGGTAGATTCTAAGAAAATAGAGGCAGTCAAGAACTGGCCTAGACCACTTCAGCCACGGCAATCAGGAGATTCTTGGGTTTGGCGGGATACTACCATCGTTTTGTGGAGGGGTTCTCATCTATAGCAGCCCCAATGACGAGATTGACTCAGAAGGGTGCCCCATTTAAATGGTCCGATGAGTGTGAGGCGAGCTTTCAGAAGCTCAAGACGGTCTTGACTTCAGCACCGGTATTAGTGTTACCATCAGGTTCAGGACCTTTCACGGTATATTGTAATGCTTACCGTGTTGGGCTTGGAGCAGTATTGATGCAGGATGGTAGGGTAATAGCATATGCGTCACGGCAGTTAAAGATTCATGAGAAGAATTATCTTGTCCATGACTTAGAGTGGGCAGCCATTGTTCATGCATTGAAAATACGGAGGCACTATCTTTATGGCGTGCCATGTGAGGTTTACACGGATCATTGTAGCCTCCAGTACTTGTTCAACGAAAGGATCTTAATTTGAGACAGAGCAGATGGTTAGAGTTATTGAAAGATTATAACTTCACTATATTGTATCATCCAAGGGAAAGGCCAATGTGGTGGCCGATGCATTGAGTAGAAAAGCAGTAAGTATGGGCAGCCTAGCATGTATTGCAGTTAGTGAGAGACTGTTAGCTTCAGACATTCAAACGTTGGCTAATCAGTTCGTGAGGTTGGATATTTCGCACAGCCATGTTCAAGATTGTACAGTTGCTTGGTCTTCCTTATTCGAGTGTACCAGAGATCAGCAGGATGATGACCCGCACTTGATGGTCCTTAGGGACACAGTTCGGCACGGTGGTGCCAAGAAAGTTACAGTTGGAGATGACGGTGTTTTGAGGATGCATGGTCGTATATGTGCGCCTAATGTTGACGGCCTTCGTGAGTTGATCCTTGAGGAGGCTCACAGTTCTAAGTATTCGATTCATCCAGGTGTTGCCAAGATGTACCAGGACTTGCGACAGAACTATTGGTGGAGAAGGATGTAAAGGGATAGTATTGCTTATGTGGCTCGTTGTTTGAATTGCCAACAGGTGAAATATGAGCATTAGAGACCTGGCGGTTTACTTCAACAGATAGAGATTCCTGAGTGGAAGTGGGAGCGTATCGCTATGGACTTTGTTGTTGGACTCCCACAGACTCAAAGGAAGCTCGGCGCCGTTTGGGTTATTGTGGATAGGTTGACTTAATCAGCACATTTCATTCCAGCGACAAGTACTTACACTTCAGAGCGGTTGGCAGAGATTTATATTCGAGATATTGTTCGCCTTCACGGTGTGCCCGTGTCTATCATTTCTGATCGAGGTACGCAGTTTACCTTGCACTTTTGGAGGGAAGTTCAGCGAGAGTTGGGTACCCGAGTTGAGCTGAGCACAGCATTTCATCCTCAGACTGACGGGCAGTCCGAGCGCACTATTCAGATTTTAGAGGATATGCTCTGTGCTTGTGTTATTGACTTTGGAGGTTCTTGGGATCAGTTCTTGCCGTTAGCGTAGTTTGCCTACAATAATAGTTATCAGTCGAGCATTCAGATGACTCCTTATGAGTCATTATATGGTAGGCGGTGTAGATCGCCGGTTGGATGGTTTGATCCGGGAGAGGCTCGGTTATTGGGTACAGACTTAGTTCAAGAGGCCTTATATAAGGTCAAGATTATACAGGATTGACTTCGTGCAGCTCAGTCCAGAAAAAAGAGTTATGCCGATCGTAAGGTTTTTGATGTGGCATTCATGGTTGGAGAGAGAGTATTGCTTCGGTATCACCCATGAAGGGTGTCATGATATTTGGGAAGAAGGGCAAGTTGATCCCTAGGTATATCGGGCCATTTGAGATTCTTGATAGAGTGGGGGAGGTAGCTTATAGACTTGCGTTGCCTCCAGGGTTATCCTCCATTCATCCGGTATTTCATGTATCTATGCTCCAGAAATATCATAGTGACCCGTCCCCACGTGTTAGATTTTAGCTCTGTCCAATTGGACAAAGATTTGACTTATGAGGAGGAGCCGGTAGCCATTCTAGACCGGCAGGTTCGTCAGTTGAGATCAAAGAGTTATCCTTCAGTTCGAGTGCATTGGAAAGGTTAGCCCGTTGGCAGCTACTTCGGAGTCCGAGTCGGGCATGCAAAGTAAATATCCACACTTGTTTGCTAATTCAGGTAATCTTCTATGTCCGCTCGAGGACGAATCTTTGTTTTAGAGGTGGAGATTGTAATGATCCAAGAGGTCATTTTATGAATTAAGACTCCGTTCTAGGCTTATTAGCCATAACAAAAAGATGTAATTTTAAATCACCTCGATTTGCGTGCGCAGTCTGGGCGTGAAACCAGAAAGCTTTTATGTGAAAATATGAGAAATACTAATTTTTAGAATTTAAAGTCTGGTTTTAGTTGACTTAAGTCAACTTTTTGAGTAAATGGACCCGGATCTGTGTTCCGACGATCCCGAGAGGTCCACAGTAAAATATGGGACTTGGGCGTATGCCCGGAATTGAATTCCGAGGTCCCAAGCCTTAGAAATTAATTTTTGAAAGAAATTGTTTTGTTGAATTGCTAATGAAATAAAGAAAATAATTAACGTTTGAAACCATTGATATCGGGCCTTTATTTTGGTTTCAGAGCCCGGTACAGATTGGTTATAGTATTTGAATACTATCTGTGAAATTTGGTGAAAATCGGAGTTTATTTGACGTGATTTGGACATCCGGTTGAGAAATAGTGAACTTTAAGTGTTCTTGAGAAAAATGATGAGTTTTGAGGTTTAATTCATAGTTTTACATGTTATTTTCATGATTTGATCGCACAAGCAAGTCCGTATGATGTTTTTAGACTTGCGTGCATGTTTGGTTTAGAGCCCGAGGGCTCGGGTGAGTTTCGGATAGGCCACGAGATATTTTTACACTTAGAAAAGTTTGTTGTATTGCTAAATCTGGTGCCCAGTGATTTTATGCTTCGCGATCGAGAAGGATAAAATTCCTGGGAGTCGTTTTTGTACTACGCGAACGCGAAGTCTGGGCCGCGAACGCGAAGCATCGGTGGGATACCCTTCGCGAACGTGTGCCGACTCATGCGAATGCATTGAGTAAACTGAGCCTGGGGGAGGAGCCTGGGTTTTCTTCTATGCGAACGCGACCATTGCGCCGCGATCGCGGAGGGACCAGTTGGTAAAGCATCGCGAACGCGGGCAGGCTCACGCAATCGCGTAAAAGGCCTGCCCAGGTATATAAATTCAATTTTAAACACGGACAAAACCTATTTTTCACATATTTTTCGAACTACCAAGCCCTGAGGACGATTTTCTTCACCAAATTTCATCCCCAAAGTGTAGGTAATCAATTCTAAACTCTACTTTTCAATTACCCAATGTTTTTCATCACTTTTAAATAAAAAATCAAGAATTTTCATGGTAAAAATTGAGGGTTCGGGTAGAACTAGGAAATTTTGTAAAAATCAAATATTTACCTCGAATTCAGGTCGGATTTCGAACTAACTGCATATTCGGGCTCGGGGGTGAATGGATAAACGTAATTTGGTCCGAACTCCGAGTTTGGACCAAACGGGCTCGGGGTCGGGTTTTAGCTTTTTTTGAGAAAACATAGGAAAAATTATAATTTTCATTAAAGTTAGTTACTTTAGCGTTAATTAATGATATTAAGTTAATTATGATTAGATTCGAGTGTGTTGGAGGTGAATTCGAAAGGAAAAGCGGTAATTGAGCAGTGAGTGGCCTGCGGAATTGAGGTAAGTGTTGTGTCTAACTTTAGCTTGAGGGAATAGGTATTGTATGACAACCTGTTACCTGTTTGTTTGTTAAATCCAATGTATAGGTGAAGTGACGAGTACCTATACGTTATGGTCAGGTCATACCATGCGAGTAAATGTTATTTCTTGTTATTCTGGTTGTCTTAAAGCCCATCATCTGTGATTATTGTTGATAGTTAAATGTTGAGAACATTGAGTTGAGATTGAAATGATAAATGATGATAGTAACCATGATGAAATATTAATTTCTTGTGAAATTCTTTTGAGAACATTGATTTGAGATTGAAATATTAAATGGTGATAGAAATTATGATGAAATACTGCTTCTCGTGAAATCCCTTTTTATGTTGTTGATGATTTGATGATATTGTGAGGAAGATTATAAAGCACGAAGGGTAATGTCGTGCATGACTTAATTATATTGTGAGGAAGAGCGAAATGCACGAAGGGCGATGCCGTGCATGATTTATTTATAAGGTGAGGAAGAGAGTAAAGCACGAAGGGTGACGGCGTGCAAATTCTTAATTATAATCTGGTGAAGAAGAGAGTAAAAGCACGAAGGGTGATGCCGTGTATTCTATTTATTATTTGGTGAGGCTGAGAGTAAAAGCATGAAGGATGATGTCGTGCAAGTTACTTCCTATCTTTAATTGCTAAAATTATTGTTGATCACTATCTGTGTTTGCCTTATTGTTGTCCTCATTCCTTATGTTGAAAATTCCCTATCGCATGCTCCCTTCCCATTAATTGATGTTTACATTCTTTAATTGCTATTATTTCCTGTTAGCATGATTTCGATGTTCAGGTTTTATGTGGTGTTTTGTCCTAGCCTCGTCACTACTTCGTTGAGGTTAGGCTCGGCACTTACTCAGTACATGGAGTCTGTTGTATGATACTACACCCTGCACTCTTTTGTGCAGATCCAGGTACTGACCAGAGTTAGGAGATATCAGTAGCTACGTATTTTTTGTTCGGAGACACGTGGTAGATCTGCTGGCGTCCGCAGACTCCTGGATTCTTCTCCTATTCACTTAAATATTGTTTTATTTCATTCGAAACAGATATATTATTTCTTTCAACCCATTTATTTGTAATATTCTTTAGTAGTTCGTGAATTATGACACCAAACCCTTGGGTAGTTTCATAGTTATATATTTAGTTCGTGGTTCGGTTTAATTATGATCTTTATCGATATTCGTATTTAGTCTGAGTCGTTCTATTATGGTTAAGTAACTTTAAAAGGAAATGGTTAGTAAATTTCTAACATCTGCCTAGCAAGTATTGTGTTAGGCGCCATCACGATCCCGTGGTTTGGGAATTTGGGTCGTGACATCCGAACCCTTAGTAAATGAAGGATACCTTGTGTATCGAACCGCCTTTTTTTTAAACCTTATATAAGGGGAGAAATTCAAAAATAGCCAAATTTACAAGTGGTCATTCAAAATAGCTACAGTTTCAAAAGTAATCAAAATTTAGTCATTTTTCATATAAAGATAAATCTGAACGAAAACACTGTTCAAAATCCGAAAAATACTCCAAAAAATACTCCAGCATAATATACTGGAGTTCCAGCATAATATGCTGGAAGTTCATACACAGGTACTCGAATATCTAGTATATTATGCTGGACCGATCTCTGTTGCAGCAAAATAATGGCTATTTTTCAATGACTTGGCAAATACCGACTACTTTTGAATGACCGATCCGAAAACTGGCTAGCACGTATTATTTTTACTTATATAAGTACTAAGTATTCAAACCACGTTAATATGTTTTCTCAATCTAGTGTAAGACGTTAAATCCATATATTTGGAAACTGTTAAGTAAAACTAAGCGAAATTTCACTCCAAAAAAACGAATGTTTCTTTGAATATATCGACTGTAGCAATGCTGGCCCAATTTTTTCCCAGGATTAGGGTAGAAATGGCATCAAGTAGCCACTTTTAAAAGTTACTATTTAGAAATAATCAGTAAATTTTAAATTTCAATTTTTTAGTTTAATTTTTTAGCATAAAAATATCTTGAATTGTTCTTAACTTAAAATTTTTAGTTTAAATTTTTTCAGAACAAACGAAGTACCAGTTAATCTCTAAATAGCATCCCTAATAATTCCGATTTGAAATGGTTGGAAGCGCGTGAGAATTGTTTAGTTAGATTTTATTAAAATCTTAATATCAAGTGGGACCCAATTTTGCATCTGAATGCCACGTATGTAGTGAACTTGTCAGCCATGAGTGTATCAGACGGCAATAAAGAAGAGTCAAAAACCCATCACTAAGAGTCTCTTTGACTACAAAAAGAAATAATAAAAGGAAACATCTTTTCTTTTTCTCAATTAAAGTAAACAAAGAAAATCCATTACTAGTACTATAGTATTAGTAGTTGTTGTACTACACTACTAACTTTTCTAATACTTTGACTGAGTTGTCCCCACATTTGAGGCCCCTCTTTGTTGAATTTCGAGCTGCTTCATTTAATTATTAATACTATTAATAAATTGACCATCATACCCTTAATTCTTATTATACAAATTCTTTTTGTAATATTGAGAAATGAAATTCATCACATTAGTTATTCTTATAATACTTCCATGCCTGCCACCACATAAGTTTGTTTGGCCAAACTTCTAAAATCAATTTATTTTAAAAAATAAATAATTTGAAATAACTTTTGTTTTAAATTAATATGAAGCAATTTTTATTTGACTAATTAAATTTAAAAAAGATTTTTGAGCAGTAATTAATGTTTATAGCTTGTTTAGCCAAATTTTTAAAATTGGCTTATTTTAAAAGTATTTTTCAAAAAATGTACTTTTTGTAAGAAAACTTAATTTGAAAAGCACTTTTAAATAGTAATTTGTATTTGGCCAAACTTTAAAAAGTTCTTCTTATATCATGTTTGGCCAAGCGGGAGAAATAAGCTTATTTTGAGAAGTGTTTTTCTTTAAAGTGCTTTTGAAAAATGTACTTTTGGAGATAAGCAATTTGTGTTTGGCTAATCACTCTGAAAAACACTTTTGAGCAATAATTTGTGTTTGGCCAAGCTTTTCAGAAAGTGCTTTTAAGTATCAAATTATAAATAACGACATGAATAGATTTACTTAGTTAATATTATAAGTAAATAAATAATTTCAAAATTTTATTATTACATGCCATAATTAATTTTTTTAATTTTATTTAAGTAAAATATGAAATAAAAGTTTAAAAATACTTAACTTTTTTAATATAAGTTAAATATATTAAAAATTATTCAACAAATATAAAAGCATCTACCCCTAAAGTTACTATATATTAGAAAGCAATCCTAAAAATAATAAGAAATATTTATACATTAATATCCAAAGTATTAGGCTTAACGGTTATTTTGGTATATACTATATTTTGTTAAGGATATTTTTGGTAAGAAAAAAGTTAAAACTGCTTCTACTTCTGCTCTTGGGAAGAAGCTATTTTTTCTACTTCTCAGAAGTTGCTTCTGTTTCTTCCCAAAAATACTATTTTTCCCAAAAAAAGCTCGGCAAAACGCCTCAAGTTACGAAAAAAGTGTTTTTGAAAAAAAAAAGTACTTTTGGTCTCTTGAGAAACTTGGTCAAATATGTTATTACTGTATTTTTCTCAAAAGTACTTTTCTAAAAATTACTTTTGGAGAGAAGCTAATTTTTTCTGCTTCTCACAAACTGCTTCTGATTCTCTTCAAAAGCACTTCTTTTTCTTTCCAAAATCTTAGCAAAACATCTTAATTTTAGAAAAAAAATACTTTTGACCAAAAAAGCGCTTCTGCCTCAAAAAAAATTTGGCCAAACAGGCTATTAGTCAAACTTTTAAAAATATATTTTTGTCAAAAGTGTTTTACAAAAAAATACTTTCGAGGATAAACTATTTTTTTTACTTCTAAAAAACTGCTGATGTTCTATCCAAAAGCACTTTTCTTTTGAAAATCTTGGCCAAAGTTAAACACCTTAAATATTTTTTTTAAAACACTTTTGACAGAAAAAATACTTTTGGCCAAGCTATAAGTATAACAAGATTTAACTCAAAACTTTTCGTACTACAACTTATGAGCTTTCAACCATTTGTCAAATGAAGTTGGAATTTTACGGCTAAAATATTGCAAAATTGTGCTGAGGACAAAAATGTCATAAAGCTAAAGGAAATGAAATTTGCCTCATTATATGGGAGATGATACCAATGTTAATAATGGAAAATTTTAATCGTGGGGATTTTGTTTAGTTTGACTAAATTAATATACTTCTTCACTCCTTTCCTATGAAACCACCACCCTTCTCCTCTTTTTCCTCCTTTCTTTGCCTTTTACTCTTAAAAGTCTGCACATTTATATTTTTCTACTAAGACTTCTTGTCAGGGTTTCAAAGTCATCCAACAGATTTGAATGAAAATTCATTACTTGGGTTGTTTTATTATCTCAAGAAATCATTAAAGATCCAAACTTTGAGCTCAAAAAAGCAAAATCAGGTTGGTTTTTAACTATTCTTGACCATACTTTTTTTCGTCAGTTTTAGATATTCATTCTCTCTAATTGATAATTCAGTTGAAGAATTTGGATTTGGGGGTTTTCTAACAAGTATGTACATCAAGGAAATCTTTTATTAGTATTTTAGATTGGTTGTATTTTGTGAGCAGGGGCGAATTTAGGGGGCGGAAGGGGGTCTTTGCCGAAAAATTAAACTCTGTATATAAGACAAAATCTGTTTTTTTACCTCTATATATTAAGTTTTGAATCCCCTTGACACAGCCCAAAAGTGTAGGTTAGTGGAAGGGGTTCAATACCTTTGTAAGGTCCACTAGCTACAATCTTTTTAACTTTTCTTTTTTTGAGCCCCCTTCGCGGAGATGCTGCCTCCGCCACTGTTTGTGAGGATTCATATAGTCGATCCTAACTTATTTGCGACTGAGGCGTAGTTGTTATATTATGCGCTGAAAATTCATCAGGTTGTTTGTATAATACTATATATTGACTTTCCTTTTTAGTGGGTTTAGTTCTTTATATTTAGGCACCCTTAGTGAAAATTCTGGCTGATTCCTGATTCTTTGATTGGTTGATTGTTTACATTTAAACTTATACTGCCTAATGATCTATAAACAATCTTCATGTAACTTTAGTGGTATAATTCTGTTGTTTTAATCATTTTGAATTACATAGAGTGAATGCAAAATCTATGCCAGCATTGCTGTTGAAAATTGCCTATGTTTTTGGTTCATAATAAAAATGGAGCTAAAGTTACTCAAATTCCGTTTTAAACAATAGGAGGAAATCATTCAAATCCATTAGTTGATAAATCCAGCTTGATTAGTGGAGGAAAGTGATGATAAAATTTCTTCATTGTAATTTGGCCATAGGCGGATCCAAGATTTATTTTTTCAACCTTTAAGGTTCTTAAAATTGAACTCATTATATTTTTAAAGTAACAGGTTCGTATCTATCATTGATTGCAATTTTAGTGAAATTTGAAAGTACTGAGTTCAGATGAACCCGGTACCGTCATGTTGGATCCGCCTCTGGTATCGTCACCAGTGATTGGTTTTACTCTGTGATCTTACATAAATGTTATTGGTTCAATTCCATGATAAGCCGGTGTTGCTCAATAGTTTAGGTTGTAAAGTGTTTCGGAATGGTTATCATGTATTTCATTTTACTACTGATTTGGCAGGACGATATAATTCAAAACGGACGAATTATTTAGACACCAAGATGGGATGTTTCACTGTTTCAAAGAGTAAGAAGAAAATGCCCAAGCAGAGTATCCACGTCAAACGTGTGAACCCTCAGGAGCAGTCACCTACCGCACTGCCTGAACCCCAGATAAACACAAGATCATTGCACTCCGCACCACCTAGTTTTAGAACAAGAGCGAAACCTGTGCAGTCAAACAACGGAATAACAAGCACTAGGACACGAGCTCTATCCGCCCCATCAAGTCTGGACTCAGCGGAACAAGATGCTCTATCGTCGAATGAATATGAGGAACATGAAGAGTTGAGGAGTCGTATTGGATCAATAAAAGAATACTGCTCACCAGTTCCGCAGCCACTTCCTCTTCCATCACCTCAGAATGCTGCTGCTTCCCTCAGGACTATGAGAAGCTTCAAAGTGGGGAATTCAAGTGGCCCCCTCAATGCCTCTGGACCATTGCCACTGCCTCCTGTGCTGCCTCCTACATTGCCTTCTACTGGGACGCTGCGGAACTTTTCTTTTGATGAAATTGCCACTGCGTGCCACCATTTCTCTCCCGAACGCTGTATGTCAGAAGGTCTCTCTTCTGTCATCTACAGAGCTTCTTTTGGGGATGATGCCTCTGGTTCAAAGAAGCTTGAAGCCACTATAACCCGCCTTCACCCTTCTTCACAGGTAATGTTCAATTTACATTGGCATGTTGACTTTATATTGTGCTAGCTGTGTGTCGTCTGTTGATTAGTCCCTCTCTTTCTGTCCTATATCTGATGTTACAGTAATTTGGTAATGCCAGTCCAGTTTGGTGTCTAAGCTTGGCAAGGTTCATATTTGGCTAAGTTTAGCAGCACTGTTCTCTGTACTTGTTACCCTTTCTGTTCTGCAGAATATTGTCCAAATCAGGAATTAGCAGTTGCAGGACATAAGCCTGCTTCAGATTGCACTTATAAGTTTCGTTTGTAGATCATGCATTATTTACTGGATGGTTTCATTTCCGTAGTTGGTTTTAGCAAGTCTATGATAGTTTGGAACCATTCTAACTGTCTTTTCTGCCTTTTCAGGGTTTGAAGGAATTTGTCAACGAGGTGAATACCCTGGCTTCTTTGCAACATTCTTCACTTTGTAAACTGATTGGTTTTCATGCACGCGAAGGTTCTGAGCACAGGATGTTGGTTTTTGAGAGACTTTTCCATGGAAGCTTAGACCGGCTTTTGTTTGGAAGATCAGATGGGCCCCCTATAGATTGGAATGCTAGAACGAAAATTGCCTTATGTGCTGCACAAGGTCTCACGTTCCTGCACGAGGAGGGACCTTTCCAGGTATTAACACTGTCATCCGTGATACGTAGTCTGAGCTGTGGCCATTTTTCGATCAGCACAAACGTATAGCTTTCTGTGTCATTTTGTTTGTTTGTATAACATGGAATTTCATAGTTTTTACTTTTTATAATGAGATGTGGCCTATGATACTGTCATTTTTTGCTGAATTTCTTTTTTCTACCAACAGGCAATGTTCCATGAATTTTCAACTGGTAATATACAAATCGACAAGGATTTTAGTGCAAAGCTCTCAGGGTATGGATGCATTACGAATATACAAGAGACAGAGATATCTTGCAATTCAGTCGTAAGTTCTCTTATTTACTGTTGCTGTGTTGCAGTAACACAACATTTCTTTAATCTCTGGGAAATGCTGGTCTTAAAATGTAAATTTTTACCCGATGTTTTGGGAGGACTAGCAAGGTGTTTGGGCTATATTGAGTAGTTTGATTATCAGCAAGCTCTTTCTTCCATGTATTTTAGATGTATGTCAATAGAGTCTTAGTTTTGGAGCATGTCTTGATTATAGTTTTGACTCATAAATTCAGCTGATGTGGCTCTTAATAGAAGAGATGACGATGCCTCATAGATTACTATTTTTTTGAGAAGAATTTTATGTTTGTGCTACTCTCGGTCTAATGATGAATTTGGTTTTCATTACACCTTCTTACCTTGAAGATTTTAATTAATAAACAACGCTCATTTGTTCAGGCCCTTGCAAATCTCTCACAAGAGACACTGGAGAGAGGGTTGCTAACTCCTAAAAGCAATGTTTGGAGTTTTGGGATTGTTCTTCTAGAACTGCTCACCGGCCGGAAGAATCTCGATGGTCGGTATTCAAAGGAAGAGAGGAATTTAGTCAAGTGGAGTAGGCCTTTCCTAGCTGATGATGGTAGATTATCACTAATCATGGATCCTCAGCTAAAAGGTAGGTTCCCCCCTAAAGCAGCCAGGACAGTGGCTGATATTGCTCAAAGATGTCTGCAAAAGGATCCGTCTGAAAGGCCCACCATGAGAACCATCGTCGACCAACTCAAGGCAGTACAAGTGATGAAGTGCCCTTCACGGTTTCCTCTGCAAGAACCAGCGACAGTTGGTGGTAAACACATGTCAAAGTCTCCAAGCATGAACGGAATCATCACCCCTGCGCCAAGGTTGAGTTTCTCCCCTTCCTTACCTCTCACCCGAGCATCGGCTTCTCCCTCAAAGTCTGCTACACAGCCCTCGTCTCGTCCTTCATTAACATGTTCCTACTCTTTCTCTTTGGAGGACCTTGATCGACTGGAAAGCCGAAGGTCATCATCTTCATCTTTTCGCAAGTCTAGTGTTGAAGGATTTTGATTGGTTCTTTGATTGGTTACTTCTAGCCCTCTCCCTTTGACAAGTGATTACATGAAAAGATACAGAGGATAAAGATGTGGGTTTCCACCTTCCCTTTGCTCAAGGAAGAACACTTGGGAAATAACATTTTGTAGATAAGGTTTGTCTGGTTGTTGAATAGTGTTCTGTGAATCGATATGTGTGGGAAGATGTAGATTTTCCTTTAATGTTTTATTCGTTAACCTCCGGCCCCTGCCCATTAAAAGAAAATCCCCAATTGGCCGGAAAGAAATAAAAAGAAAAAGGAAAGGAAAGGAAAGACAGAAAAGAAAGAAAATCTCCTTTTGCTGCTTTAAAATGATGTATATTTGTACAAGTATTTTTTTTTTTTTTTGTGTATCAAGAAATATTGTATACATGGAATTTGGCTTGGTGAGATATATGGCTTCAGTTGGCCTGACAGTGGTGAGACATGCATTCTTGATATTTAATAGAGAAGTAAATCTCAGTGTTTCATTTATCTGGAAAGTTTTTTAATCTAATGTTGTGGCAATCTTGAGTGAAGTACAAGGTAAGTAAGTGGCAGCTACAAAATCTCACTGCTCACATATGCATTAATACTAACTGAAAGTGGCAGCCGTGCACAAAGTTCAGCCCACTAAAGATGCAGCTATTAGCAACTAGTGACCAATATTGGCCTATAACATGTCTCTATTTGATGAAATGCATGCACGACGACTTCATATTGAACTCTTTAATCTTTGAGGGAACTTATATAAATACATTTTTCAAGACACACACAGCACAAACTATATACACAATTATTTTAACCAACTGCTTGACATACTCCTAGCTACAAGAATCAATAAGGTGGGGGTTTGTGATGATTTGAGAGAGTGGTAAGCTAATATGCTGTTGGTCCATTAAGAAAAAGAATAGAAAAAGAGTAATAGCAAGCAAAAGGATTCATGTTTCATGAATTGTCCTATCCACTTTGATCTGGTTCAGAGTTTTCCTTTGCGCCCTCCTGTTCTTGCTCTTGAGTTGTAGAAGCGAAGCACTGGTCTTCGTGGATGTGTGCCTCACTCTCTCTGGTGTCTGGGGGCAACCCTTGGGACCCTGAGCTCCCTTGTTGTTCAGAAACTAAGCTTGTGAGACCGTTCTGCCTCAGATATCTCTCTAGCGGAAGACTTGCTTGCTGAAGAAGAGACATCATGCTAAGATGAGATGAACCTGTATCTTCCCGATTTGGGTGACAGTTTAAGTCTAATTGCGACTTACTGGTTTCAGGAAGCTTCTGCAATTGATTGCTGCTATGGCCCCTCGGCAGTGTCTCGCTTCCTGATCTTTCTTTGTCTGAAGGATCGACTTCTGGTTTCACCTGTCTAGAGAAGCTGTCCACTTCCGTCTCTTCCTTTGAACTCCACATAAGCTGATTCCTCTGGCCAATTTCTGCTTCACGTTCTGATTGCCGCTTCTTTTTACGCATCATAAGTGTCTTGAAACGGCGTTTGACTGTCAAGCAGACATTGCATGTACATGTTGGATTATGTTTGCCCTTCCCGCTGGGAGGCTGGATGCACACAATGCAAGAACAGCCAGGTCGATGCCTAGGGTGTTTTGTTGTGGTTGCAACTGACGTGGCCCCAGGCTCTCTAACGTCACCAGCAACACCTGTCCCATTTGCTTGAGAATCTAAGTCAGAAGAGTCATAGGCATGCATTGTCCTTTGGCCTGCTGCACTTCTCCGTTTCTTTAAATCTGTGCAAAAAAGCAACATTTCAGATCATATGTGCACAACCGCTTACAAGCATAATTACGCGCCTGGTAAATGACATTTGAGTTAGTGCAACCACAGTCTTAACAGATGGCATACGCAAGATAAGTATATTAAAATCCAGAGTCCATTAATTTTAGGGCACGATTCGTATGAGAACCAGCTAGTGCATAGGTTGAAAATATAGATTGAAACTAAAGCAACAAGTTACTTCACCCTTGTCCATTTTGAGAAGATATTCAAGCTCTCTGGGTGTTAAATCGTCTGGGACGGAACAAGAGCACCTGAGAACATGAGCATCACAAATATAATGTTAAGACACATTAATGTGCTGTTGTGCAAAAATTTATTGATATTTTTAACTCCCTGACCTGCTATGATCAAAAATGTTGTCCTGACATGTCCACTGAGGAGGTAAAAGATAATCAGCTGGCAACCTTCGCCACTTAAAGCAATTATCGCATTGAGCCCACTGCTCCTGCTCCCTGAGATCAGTGATGTAACAGTAAACTTCCAATTCGAGCAGTGTAGGGATCACCAAATGTCAAAGAGATGGGCATGAAAAAGGATATTTAGAAAAGCAAAAAAGTATGCAAAAAGAATATTTTGCAGTTGAATATGTTGGCGCAAATTACAGCCTTTAGTTCAATGGTGATGCTATACTATTCAGCGCCAAATATAAAGCCGCATTCTGTGTCTATGCCTCCATCCAACGTCTTAGCACTGTTTTGTCACTCACCCTCTATTTTCTATTTTCTTGCTAGTGAAAACTATTCAGAATAGGTATTTAAGACGGGTTGCTTATTGCTGATGTCCTCTTTCACCATTTTTTTCAAGCAACAAGTTGGTCTATTGGAATACATTCTGATGGATTAGTCTTTCTTACCCAGATGAGCGGACAGTAAATATGCTCCTCTTCCCAAGAACAGGTGGTTGCTGCATTGCGAAGAACAAAGACATCAAACCAAAGCCAGAGTTCTCTAGCGGACTGATTAAAATTTTAAATAGCAAGTTCATCTAGTTCAACCATAGAGCAGGAGCAGCACAAATTAATGAAAAAATAAAGCTACGTACTTCATACTCTTCAAATTCGTGGTCCTCAATTGTGACAGTGGTCGGCTGAATAGTCAGCGGTGGTCGGAGCATATCCTGTAACTCTTCCCATGAAAGTTTCAGCTCCAAAGACTCATCAGAATCAATGAGCAGTCTCTTACTTTTTGACCCAATATTACGACTCCTTTTACGGTCTGAAACAGGCATTGAAGGGGAGAATGTGCCATCTGCATTCCTGCCTTCGTTCTTCTCAGTTAAGTACCAGCTAAAATCACCACTATTGAAATGCTTAGAAGACAAATTCACACAAGACTCTCTGCTTCCTTTAAACGACTGAAGAAGGCCAGAGTAACCACTCATTAAAGGTAGATTCTCAGGCATCGCTGAGAAGGAGGTGGGTTCAGTGGAGAAAACACTCTTCGGTATGGCTGATAGACGAGTTTCCTGTTTAGGTAATATAAATCAATATTATCTCATAAACCGCTAAAATGAGCTCAGATGAAACCCCCAAGTGCGCTAGTTACCTGAGTTGAATTAACAGTTGATGCTTTACGAAACCCCATTAAAAGCTTTCCTTCTGGATCCATGCGACTGAAAGTTACTGCAATAAAATGAAATGTTCTTAAAGGATGAGAAATGAGCAGCAGAATTTCAAGTCTGAATAGATAGCCCAAAAACCAAAAAAGGAGCAAATATGATAAACTGAAATGAAAGGAAAATTTCAGAATCCATTCACTAGACCAAAGCAAGGCATATGTTCCTCCCCCTTTCTATCCCTTCTTGTGCATGTGGAGCTTACGGGAAACTAGAACGAGCAAGATCAACGCAAGAATATGAACATAGATGTCAGCAACACTAAACAAGTGAAACAATAGTCATATTCTGTTGTTTATCTTGCTTTCGGATAACAGAGTTGAGTTTTTAATAGTATGTAGTTGAAGGACTCTTATTCAGAAATTGTACACTGGAGACCTTCATTCCAATTCCAGAAAACAGCCGAGTGACTTTGACAAGAGGGATGGCCAAAAGCATGTATTTGGAGATTGTCAAAAATTCAAATCTCATACAGTTTATGTTTAACTTGACCTGCCAGCATTACAGCTTCTATGTTTAGTTAAAGCAAAGAACTAAAAGGGGCTAATCACAAAGTAAATCTTGAATGTCACGGGCAGAAGATTTCATCTAATGAATAAAAAAGACAATCTTTTTAAGTCGGGGTAAATGATTAATACTTGACGTTGACACGATGAACTGAATACAGCAGGTTCCGTGACTCACTACAAAGCATGAAACTTCATACCTGTATCTCCGGCTTGTAATTGCATAGATTGTATGCAAGGGGTCACACCCTCAAGAACATACATTCTACTGTTGTTGTTTGGCCAAAATCTGAACTGGAATACCCATTCTTTACCCTTCACATCCTGAATCCGCAGAGGAAGGCCTTCTGGTTGAGAAATTGGTGGAAAATATGCCTGAAAATTGAAATAACTTTAAACCAATTAAGAAACTGATGGAGTCGCCAAAAGGTGAAGAGGTAAAGGAAGACCAGGCCTCTCCTACCGTGAGCAAAACAGCAAGTAAACTACATTGACAAAGGGGAAAAAAGGTCGGCAAGGGGGAACGTGTTAAAATGATACTGAAGAAACTAAACGTGAAACTTACTTCGGCACATGCTTTAGGAAGTACCAAACGGCCAATTCGACCTGCATCGCTTGCACTCAGAACCTTCTCAAATAATGGTATGATGGTGGAATTTGAGCTTGAAAAGACATTGTCAAGGAAATCATGTAATGAAATAGGTGAACAGCAATCAATCTAATTTAAGAACTCATGATGGATACTCTCCAGATATTTGCTGCAACTCTTGATCTGTTATCCTCGGCCAATAACGTGGAAGCAGCTGATTCTTAATCCGACCTTCAACAGGTGGCCTGGCAACACGAATCTGTGAAATTATGCCAGCGTTTGTCTCTGATCTCACAGCAGAGGTAGATTTTGGCGGTTTGGGCAAGAGGCTTCGAGACCTAGCCCCTTGTTGCAAGGAAGAAATTCTCTTGTTCAAGTCCCCCTCATCCATTGTAGCAGGAAAAAGTTTTGTGTTCGGTGAAGGTGCAGACAGAGCAATGCTTAAATTTGTTTGCACCTGTGATCCATGAATTTCATTAACGCCTATGTATCCGTTATACGAATCCAATTTGACATTCTTAGATGACTCGGCAGAAGCCTGACACAAACTTGATGAAAATGTGCATGCAGATCCTCCAGCAGGATGGAAAGCTTCTTCCATTTTTATTTGGCCTATAGGCTTATTTGTGTTGTCATTCTGGTGCGGGAGCACAAGTACAGGATCAACACTGTCAGAACCCTCTCTTTTATTAGGTTCAGAACCATTCATCTGACTGCCCAAAGAAGTTGAAGGCGTTTCACCAACACTGTTTGAGTTAGAAGTTCCAAAAGCTTTGGCCTTTACATGATTTGGTGTCTGCAGAAAAAATTGGAAGAACGTGATGCATGACGCAACATAATTCCTAAGTTTCTAATAGTGAAAATCTAAGAAAACAATGTCTTGTCTAGCAAACTCAATCTGTCACATTCAGTGAAAGAATATACTTGCATATTAAACAATACACTTGCTTAACTACATTACAAAAATAAATAGGGTGTCCGCTCTTGAACAATGTTAGAGAAGAATCAGGAAATAGAACAGTTAACCAGATGGCAAGCACCAGTACAATTTGCTGATTTTTTTCCTTAGGGGTGATTTTTTTGATAAAATCAGTAGGAGCAATCCATGAGTTATTAGACTTTTATGTGTTATTCAGATGTTTTATGGACAACTACTTAAATTACAATCCATAGAGAGCTTGCAAGCAAACTTCAAAAGTAACAATTTGTTTGTGCAACACTTATATCATATGTTCACAGTACATGTCATAGATGCATATAATTTATCTCACAGCATGTAGTTGACAACTTCTAGCACAGCTGACACAATTAATGCCCCCACTATCAAGCAGCTCCAGCAAAGAACTAGAAGCAATGCATCCGCAATGAAGACGCTGCCAATACCAAAATTAGTTTCAAAGGTTAGTTATCGGAATCTCTGCAGAGAATCAGATTATACTATGAAGCAAAAAGACAATTTTGCAAGCTAACCTTGCCACATGAAATACAGTCCCTCCAACCAGTGTCCTCCGAGTGGAATAAATCACAGAAGACGAGTTGCTCATAAGCAGTCCTGGGGTAAATCCAAATCCCATGTTATGACATCTGGAATTTGTGATCTAATTCTTAGGAAAATGGGAGTGAAATTAACAGAGTAACAAGATGGTGCATACGAACTTCACATGATAAATTGTAGACCTAAACAAATTTAATTTTATGAGATCTGTTAAGCCTTCATGTAGATAGTTGAAGTCCTAGACCTAACTTGAGTCAGTCACTACTTGTTTAAACTCATCTCCACTTTTATCGGCAACTAACATTTCTAAGTATAATATTAACAAATCTACCATTTCACAGCATTCACCTTTCCGGTGTTTAGTATTAGCCGCTAACCTAAGGTAAATTCTTTTATCCCTCTATCAATCCACGTTAATTTGCTGCTAGGTAGAGTGATCTTTCGTCAAAGAGCGACAAAGCTGCCAAAAAGAAAAAAGAAAAAAACTCGCTATTATACAACAAGAACCACATTGATAATACAAATCCTTAGAAGAAGTCAAGCAGGTTAATCTGCACCGACTTCCTAAGGGACAATAATAAGTGATACACAACGCAGAAGGATTATCTTTCCCACAATTGAGTTTCTAACCTTTCCAGAACTAGAGTTCAGTTGAGCAGCCATTACTTGGTGCATGAACGGGACCAGGAAAGTATTTTTACAACATAATATGAGTTCTCTCAGGTTGGGTATGCAATGTCTAATTAGAAAAGGTAAAGTAACTGTTTCATTGAATTCAAGAACAACTTCACAAATAAGGGGTAATCAGCCAATATATAAAACATGATTTAACAAGTATCTTTCAGCAAAATGAAAACTTTAACATAAAACACAGAAACAATTCAGATTATACATACTCCTTCTGTTCCAAAAAGAGTAACAATTTCAAAGAACAAAAGGTCAAACCATCTAATTTTCGGTCTCAACTCTCAATTAGGACATTGGTTCCTTAGTCATTCTACAATATATCTACAACTTCAAAATCTACACAAAGACTATATAAGTGACAAACTTTTTACAATTATACACATCTAAAACTGCTTCACAACCTAAATAGTAATTGTATCATAATATAAACTGAACAAACAGAGGGGGGTAATAAATAACAACAATAATAAAATTTGAATTTACAGATAAAATCCAGCATAAAGAGAGAGAGAGAGAGAGAGAGATCTAAATTGTAAATGAAGTGAATTACCCGCATTTATCACAGAGGCAGGCAAATTCACCAGATTTCAAAGGCCACCCTTTTTTCCACTCAATTGAAGAAGTAGCCCCACATATTCCATTCATGCAAATCTTAGAATCCATTTAAGCCCTAATACAGCATAATCTTCCTCTAATACATTATTGTTAGTAATAATACTTCATAGCCAAAAAACCACCAAGAAAAAAGGAAGTTTTTAAACTAAAAATGAAGTCTTTAGAAAAACCCAATCATGGGAAAAGTCAATAGGAGGAATAATTAGACGTATACAATATAAAGCTAGCAAGCTGCAATGTTTGTGTGTTTATCTGTACTGTGTAGAGTTTGATAGGGCCGGAGGAAGTTTTTGAAATATGTAACAGAGGAATTTTGGAAGCTGAATTCTCCGGTACCGGAAAGTTGTATCGCCGGCGGAGTTGGGGGAGAAAATGGAATTCATAAACCAGAGAGAGAGAGAGAGGGAGAGAGAGGAGTAAAGTGTAAAACTGTAAAACTGGAAAAAGCGCATGCACGAAACTTGAAGGGTCAGCAAAGGTCGCCCGCCTTTCCCTTTCGCTTTCTTTCTGTTTATCTTCCACTAACTAACGTATCTGTTGCCCTTGTGCCGTGGAGTTTTAAGCACTCCTTTACAGTTAATAAGAGTTTTTGAGTTTTCGTCTTTAATATGAAGTCGCCTTTATTAGGAAGTATTTTACAAGTTAATATGAAATTTTCTGGTGTGAATTCGGATTAATTGGACCCTAATATAGGTACCGAATATCGGATGAGAAATTTAAAAAAAAAAAAAAAAAACGTCCCTCTTCTTCCCTTCCACTTTTTCTCTCTTTTTGAAATATTTTGAAAATATTTTAATATATCAAAACGACTAGTAGTATCTAAAATCAGTTGTCACGACACATTCACTTTTGAAAACCTTAATTATATTGAAGAAACTTGGATTATCTCATGGAGTATAATATATCTGATTCCAAAGATAATGTGTACGTCCATATGGTAAAACACATATTTTAATATGAGAACCCGAAAAGCATTGAAATATTATTAAACTGTAACCAAAAAAAAGTTATATTATTACAAAGTTAATTGAGCAGTGATAATAATTTAAGAAACATACTTAGTACATTAACATTACCACTTTTAGCTAATTAAAGGAGCTTTGTTTCGGGAGGGGTAGGGGACCCTTGTAGAGCTGTCAAAATGGGTCAGTTCAACCCAGCCTAACCCAATCATTGTGAGCTTTTAAATTTAGTAGGTTCGGACGGGTCGGTTCATCACATGAATGGACCTTAAAATGATCAGCACAATCCAGTCATGAGAGGGTCGCGGGCTACGACGGGTCGGCCCTTTAATTTTTTAAGAAAAAAGAATTTTTTTAAATCCTTAAATATTTTTTTGTGATATAGTCGATTAATCATGTAAACAACTTCTGTTTGCTTAGGGCATAAGAAAAACTTGATATTTGACGAGGAATCTCGTAATTGAAATGCAAATTTTCTATATCTCTAGCTCTTCTTTTTTAAAGTTACATGAATATTTTCTTAATATTTTTCTTTCATTTTCCTCAGATTCAAAGATTGCTTCAATATGTTTATATGCCGAGATTTTTTAATTTAGGATTACCACCATTTGCTAAAATCATCATTATAATCCATAAGATTTTAAAATTCCTGAAATTTATTAGTAGTCAATTTTTTTTTTGTGTATTTAAAATTGATCTTTTTCTACGGTAAACAACAACAAATCCAGTAATGTTTTCTTTTGAAACTATTAATAATATGCTAAAGTAATACAAACTAATCATTGGCCACTTAAAGTAAGATTTTCTTTTGAAAAAAAATAATTATTAGCCAACTAAAACTTTTCGAGTTCGTTATTAATTAAACAAAAGAAAAACTAATTTTGTCATATTACATGCGTGTCAAAAATCTAAGTTCTAGTTGATGTGGAAGGTTAAATGAGCAATCTTAGGATTGGATAATAAGAATTATAGTTAATAATTTTTTTAGTTTTTACATTTTTAATATTAAATATTTAATAGTTAATTAATTTTTGACCCACGGGCCGACTCAGGCTTAGCATCGATCAAGCCTCAAAGGCCAGCGGGCTGACTTGAACCGGGCTTATAAGCCTCAGTTTTAAATGGGCTCAAAAACTCCTAGCCTAACCTTATCCAAGTAGCGGGTTGGATTGAACTGGGGGCTTTTGCATCCGTACCCACTTTTTGTGTCACGTTTTAACTTATATCCGTTTTGTAAAAAAGATTGCATCCGTACCCGCTTTTGCGCATAACTTCAGCATACGGGGCTGAAGTAGCATAGGCAATCACGCAAAACTTCAGCATTCTAGTAGACGGGCCTGAAGTAGCTTGCGAACTTCAGCGCTAGAGCTGAAGTTTGGGTCTTTATAACTGGGGAACTAACTTCAGCTCTAGAGCTGAAGTTTTTGTCTTTGTAACTGGGGAACTTCAACTCTAGAGCTAAAGTTTTTGTCTTTGTAACTGGGGAACTTTAGCATACGGGGCTGAAGTTCCCCAGTTATAAAGGCAAAAACTTCAGCATACTAGAGCTGAAGCTTTTGTCTTTGTAACTGGGTAACTTCAACTCTAGAGCTGAAATTTTGTCTTTGTAACTGGGGAATTCAGCCCCGTATGCTGAAGTTTTGTCTTTATAACTGGCGAACTTCAGTTTAACTGTTGAACTTCAGCTCAACGAGGGAAAGGGAGTTGAAGTTATTTAAAAAGTGAGTACAAGTTAAAAAAATTTTAAAAAAAAAGGTATAGGTTAAATGGGGGGCGACCAAATAGAATGTTCCGCACAATTTTTATATTGGACTGGCCTCACGAGCTAAGCCCATTTTGACAGCTCTAACCCATGATTATTGTTTTTAAAAAATTTACATGTGTCTTAAACCTGTTTTTAATGAAAAAAGGTGTTGTAGAAGAAAAAAATTAAAAAAAATAAATGGGTGAAGAGTGGGAGTCCTAATCAAACAAACAAAAATCCTCCTTCCTTTTTAAACTCCAGTTCTTTGCCTTTGTCTATACGATAGATTGAGAATGGACAGTACTAAACTGAGATACCACCAATCATCATTGCGTAATTAAAGAGATAAGTAAATCAAAAGTTTATTCAATCCCCTAATTGATTACTTTCTTCTACGCGTGCGTGCGTGCATAATATTGCCTTGCTTATATGACGTCATGCTTGTGAAATGGATAACCAAAAGCATTAACTATAGTAAAGAAACTTTTTTTCTATGTAAAGAATTTTCTCATACTCGGTTATATCCGTGCCGTTGGAATACTATTAACAATGCAGTTTACACGTAGTGATGTATTTTTTTTTATGAAATAATAATTTATTTAATTTAATGAAGTACTATTTTAAATAGATCATTTGTTATATGTGTGTCCTTTAATTATATAGTAGACAATTTAGTATATGGAGTCTTAACTCGTGCATAGAAGATTAAATTGTTGATTCTCATAATTATTAAACTATGTTCACAATTGAAGATATTATTGAGCAAAATATCTTGATGATAGTAGCACAATATTAAAGTATAATTTATTTTGATTATGAGAGTGATTTTACTCCGACTTCTTGTGCTAGTATACTTAGTGTATATTGAACAGATCAAGTATTGAAAAGATATTTTTTACTGAATATGTAAACAAAAAATTTCTCTAATTTATTAAATGAGTTTATACTCCTAGTCTTGATATAATTATTATGATCAATATGATTTGTTTACTATTTTGATTTATCAAAAGGTACAACTCTATTAAGAGTTAGTGTATGCCTAATAGATTGGATAATGACGAATAGCATTTGTGAAATAATAATTAGTTGATAGAATCCATGACTTGGTTTTGAGTTTGATGATACCCCTTTATGTAAGCTTATAAGTTTTCATGTGAAATTTCGATCGGTGAATTTTGTATCTGTCACATCAAATAGTTTAAGCAAAATTATAAAGGATTTAATTAGTGATTAAATTAAATAATCGATGATTTAATTTAATTAATTGATATTAACATGGAGGGGTTAAAATAAGTGTTAGTGTATTTTCGAATTTCATATTGAGGAGTTCAGTTGCAGTTTTTTAATGGAATAAACTGTAATTAATTATAGTAGAAATTAATTCATCCAAATTTTCGAATTAATGTTATAATTGATAGTCTCTCATTGTTTCTGCGGTCTCTGCTATCTCTAATAAAAAGCTGGCCAAACTTGGGTAAAAAGTGATTTGGGAGAAAAGTCATCATTTGGAGTTAGAGTAGGATTCTACTTGCACAAGCAGAATCTCACACGTTTTTAGCCCCCATTTTGGCTGAATTTCGGGTCTACATAAGGAAGACATTTTTCACTCAATAACTCACTTTACAGTTGTATTATTTTTGCCCCCTCAAAATAATTTCATCCAAGATCTTACTTGGAGCATAGTAAAAGACTGCAACCCTGGGTTCTTGCTCTATGGAGGACTTGTGCAACATTTTCAAAAGGTTAGTGCTTCTAACCTCGTAATTATATCACTGCCTAGTTTACATGTTTGTGATACATTAATTATATGCTTGCTTTCACTGCGCATGTTCTAATACATACATAATATATGCTTTTGCATACATTCTTAACACTAAAATTATAATTATTTAATATATATTTCACCTTAATTATGAATTAACTATGGTAAGTTATTATAATTTGAAATCAAAACCAAGAGCCTTTTTTTATCAAGTTCAACCTTATTACCATAAGTGGAGAAATAAATATTTTAAAAAAATATATATATTAGTCAAGTCATCAATTTTTCACGGAATTACCTAGATATGGATTAATTAATTTAGACTACAATTCCAAGCTTAAAACATCAAATAGAGATATCAAGTACCAGTTAGCACAAGAAAGATACAAGTATATGCCCGCATGACAAGTTTACATTCAAAACTGACCCGACATCAATTTAATCAACAAATATACCAAATCTGAGCACATGTATACTGTATGGCACAAGTACCCCTGTCACGACCAAATTTTCCCTTCATTGGGTATCGTGACAGTACCTAGTCTTAAGTACTAGGTAAGCCTGTCATTATTAATCATTGATCATAATACAATAATCATTTAAGTGCTTTTTTTATAAGTCTCTACACCTTACACATATTCTCAAAATCCGGTAAGTACAAGTCATAAGCTTTACATAATTTACACTACAATTCCTAAATACCACTATTCTGGAACAAGTAAAATAGTGTATAAGCAAAATAAGATGATGACTCCGAAGCCCGCGAATGCTGGAGCAGTTTTACCTTGAGTCTCCACAACAGCAACCGCGCTGCTAATTATCGACCGGCCGACTATGCAAAACCTGAAATCTGCACAAAAATATGCAGAAGTGTAGTATGACCACACCACAACGGTGCCCAGTAAGTATCAAGTGACGAGGACTAGTCAAGACACCCACTGGTCTAATAAAACAAACAAGAATAAATATAGAATGACGGAATATGACATATGTACAAAGATTACCCACTATAATTAACTACATAAAAATTCAATGGGGGAGGAAACAATAATAAATCGCCGGAATATCATAATATTACACAGAAAAATGGACGGGAGCACAACCAAAAGCCGAAACTCACAATACAGTAAGAACAAGTAATAACTCAGCACTGCGATAATCTCCACCTCCGACCTTAGCCAACAACTCCAACAATTTAATCAGACCTTTGAATACAACCTTTCACCCACCAGTTTATATTATAGACCTTAAATATATTTGTTTTAAAATAGAAAACTTATTTTGAAAGATACCTCCTCCGAACACGTATATATACTTTACAAAAGGAAAGTCTTTAGATGTAATTTCTTCAAGATAAGCATTTTTAAAATATACTTTCCCAATAAATGTATTTCGAACTTAATTTTCGATAGAACAAGTGCACGGCATCACCCTTCGTGCTTTTACTCTCGTTCTTCCCATAGGAATCGACAGAGACGACACGTAAATTAAGCAAGTAAAAGACATGGACATCTCAACAACAATTGAGATAAAAGTCAAGTACATGACAATCACAATAAGTCACACCAAATATGTAAGTACAACAATAATAGCTCGAAGTAAAGGCACAATGTATACACGAGGAAACAAATATCACATCATAATGCATGTCCCTCGTCCTCACCTGCACGAAAACACCCTTCATGCCATGAACTCACAATAATATGGCACGACATCACCCTCCGTGCATTAGCACTCAATCACAATATCACGCACGACATCAACCTTCGTGCTTTTACTCTCAATAATATGGCACGACATCACCCTTCATGTTTTTAATTTCAATAATATGGCACGGCATCAATCTTCGGGCTTTTACTCTCAATAATATGGCACGACATCACCTTCGTGCTTTTAATTTCAATAACATGGCACGACATCAACCTTCGTGATTTACACTCTTTCCTCACATGATAATGAATATAGACAATGACACGACATCACCCTTCGTGCTTTACACTCTTTCTCACCCAAACAAATGAAATGATAGCATTAGACAAGGAAATCAACAGCATAAACAATAATAGAAATCATAATGTCCCGGCAAGGGAGTCAACAATTGAAACAATATCATCAATGGCATGAACAATAATAGAAACCATATTTTCCCGGCAAGGGAGTCAACAATGGAAACAATATCATCCCGGCAAGGGAAACAACTATAACCAATCTTGCTTAATTAATTAGCTTCACGAAATAAATCCCAACTTGAATCAATGCTCCACAATAGGAAATGCCAAGAAAATACCATCAACATGTATAATCATCAAGTTAGGCCTAAGTAATGCTTAATGAAATATCATATCAATCACAATATACGACCCACGGGCATGCTTGACACCAACATATATTACTCCAATTACTGCTAAACAATTATAGGGCGAGATAATACAAATTTTAGCCAAGTAGGCAGTTTGTGAAGAAAAATATAGCATGATGATAGAAGAGGTAAAATCTTCAGTCAAGTCAATTAAGATCAAGTAAACAACAAAGGAAATCTAAAAACAAGTAATTTTAATTTAAGCAGGAAGAGATAAAACTAGCAATTAGGAACTCGGTCATAGAAACTACAACTTCATACACAGGGGATATAAGGACCTAAGAATCCTAAAAGGCTAACCTTCTACAAATAAGTCCGAGTACTCACTCGTCACCTTGCGTACGCGGGCTACAATCAACATAGAAGACTCAAAGCCTAAGGGGTAGTTCCCCCACACAAGGTTAGGCAAGATACTTACCTCAAAGACGACAACCCGGTACTCTAAAATGGACTTCTCGGGCGAAAAGACATTCGGACAGCTCAAAATGCACTAAAACAACTTCAAAATACACATAAAACGTATAAGGAACTATTATGAATAATAAAGTTTTAATATTTATAAAAATATAAAAATTGACCCAATAGTCGACCCCTAATCCCGCACCTTGGAACCCCACAAATTTTATAAAATCCGATTACCCATTCTGATACGAGTTCAACCATACAAAATTTACCAAATTCCGATATCATTTGGTCCCTCAAATCAAGAATTTTCAACTTAGAAATTTTCTTCCAAAACCCACAATTTTTCCAACTCAAAACACAAATTAAATGATAAAAACAAGGACTAATTCATGAAATATATTTAATTCTAGTTGAAAATACTTACCCATTCGATTTGTGTGAAAAAACTTCAAAGAATTGCCAAGAACCGAGCTCTAAAGGTCAAAATATGATAATGGTGAAACCCCCGATTTTAAAGTTATAAATTGTCTGACCAGATTTAAAGCACTGCGATCACGAGAAATTATATGAGATCGTGTAGAGCAAAAATGTCACTGGCCAAAAACTCTGACCTTAGCCAACAACTCCAACAATTTAATAAAACCTTCGAATATAACCTTTCACCCACCAGTTTATATTAAAGACCTTAAATATATTCATTTCAAAATAGAGAACTTCTTTTGAAAGGTACCTCCTCCGAACACGTATATATACTTTAAAGAAGGAATTATACTTTACAGAAGGAAAGTCTTTAGATGTAATTTATTCAAGATAAGCGTTTTTAATGAACTTAATTTCCGATAGAACAAGTGCACGACATCACCCTTCGTGCTTTTACTCTCGTCCTTCCCATAGGAATCGACAGATACAACACGTAAATTAAGCAAATTAAGCAAGTAAATGACATGGACAGTGCAACAACAATTGAGATAAAAGTAGTACAAGACAATCGCAATAAGTCACACCAAATATGTAAGTACAACAATAACAGCTCGAAGTAAAGGCACAATGTATACACGGGGAAACAGATATCACATCATAATGCATGTCCCTCGTCCTCACCTGCACGGAAACACCCTTCGTGCCATGAACTCACAATAATATGCCACGACATCACCCTTCGTGCATTAGCACTCAATCACAAAATCACGCACGGCATCACCCTTCGTGCTTTTACTCTCAATAATATGGCACGACATCACCCTTCGTGCTTTTAATTTCAATAATATGGCACGACATCAACCTTTGTGCTTTTACTCTCAATAATATGGCACGACATCATCCTTCGTGCTTTTAATTTCAATAATTTGTCACGGCATCAACCTTCGTGCTTTACACTCTTTCCACACATGATAATGAATATAGACAACGGCACGGCATCACCCTTCGTACTTTACACTCTTTCTCACCCAAACAAATGAAATGATAACATTCAGACAAGGGAATCAACAACATAAACAATTACAGAAACCAAATTGTCCCGGCAAGGGAGTCAATAATGGAAACAATATCATCAGCAACATGAACAATAATAGAAACCATGCTGTCCCGGCAAGGGAGTCAACAATGGAAACAATATCATCCCGGCAAGGGAGTGAACAATGGAAACAATATCATGGAATATATTTAATTCTAGTTGAAAAATACTTACCCATTCGATTTGTGTGAAAAAATTCAAAGAATCGCCAAGAACCGAGCTCTAGAGGTCAAAATATGATAAAAATGGTGAAACCCCCGATTTTAAAGTTATAAATTGTCTGACCAGATTTAAAGCACCGATCGCGAGAAATTATATGCGATTGCGTAGAGGAAAAATGTCACTGACCAAAAATATGCTATGTGATTGTGTAGAGATTAATGCGATCGCATAGAAGGAAAATATGCTACTGTCCAACTTACACTGTGTGATCGCGGCAAAGGGAATGCGATCACATTGAAGGAATTGTTTGATGCCCAAAAGAAAGAACTATGCGAACGCGGAGAATAAAAGTTATGGAGCTATGCGATCGCGGGCCATTCTTTGCGAACGAGATGAATGAAAAATGGGCGGGTCAAAGCAACACTATGCGATCGCTGCTGCTGCTATGCGATCGCATAGAAGAAAACTAGAAGACAACATCTGTCACACCTCCTTTTTCACCGGTAAGGGTAATAAGGGAGTTTTTCCACTTTAAGTGACATTATTCGATTTTGAGATTTATTTATTTGTTTTCAGAGTCGCCACCCAGATTTTTTACGGTGTTCCGGGACACCATTTATTTATTAAAAATCCCAAACCGAGGAATTTTGACTCTGTTTAAATTGTCTGCGAACCAGAAATCCGGGTAAGAAATTCTGTTAACCCGGGAGAAGGTGTTAGGCATTCCCGAGTTCCGTGGTTCTAGCACGGTTGCTTAATGATTAAACTTGGCCTAAATTGTTTGATTACTGATTTTAAAACCTATGTGTATCCGTTACCGCTTTTAATTATTTGATTTATCTAAAGGATTACCTTAATGCGAGTTATGCAGACGTATACCTGTTTAGTTTTGATGCGCCAAAATCATGTCCCGCATACGTGTACACAATTCACGGCCTTTGATTTATTTAAGAAAAAAATTGGGTCAAAATCGCGCGAACGCGTACCTTGAATTAATTTGGAAATCGGCGCCTAAACCATGTCACGCGTACATGTACACGATTTATCACGCTTATTTATTTAGTTATTTAAAAAAAAACTTGGCCAAAGTGTCGCGCGAACGCATACCTTGATTTATTTTGAGAAAATTATAATTATGTCACGAGACCGTGTAGAAAATCAATAATACTTCTATTATAATTAAGATTGTCTCGCTTATATCAATTTTAAAGTTCTATGGCCCAACTAATAACTTATACGCTTAAATCAATCCTAAATAACTAAATAAGATCTATCACACATAAATTAGTTACAACAATTGAAAATTACCAATTCATTAATGATAGGATACATGAATATTTACCAATTCATTTTTATCATATAGATCCGAAGATATGTATGGAAATAACAGAAAAATCATATTCAAGAAACTAGTTATGTATGGCTAACGTGATGCTGAAAGTACTCTTTATGGATAATAATAATTTAAAGATTAATGGAACTCACATTATTAGATCATTTAAACAACTCTCAAAATCGGTGTTGTAATCTAAACATACAATAACAAAAAAAAACTAAGAACAAGAATTTAACCCAAAGTTGAGTTTACAACCCACTTATTTCTTCTTCTTCTTTTTTAATAACAACAAATAATTATGTCACTATAGAAATTAAATTTAGAAATCAGTTTTCCAT